>NNCF01127826.1:131054-154637 GCA_002313205.1 Laupala kohalensis | reverse complement strand
CCCCCCCCCCGCGACTACGGTCCAGATCCACCACTGGTTATATCCAAATAAATATTAATAGTACTCACAAAAGCGACTATTAACTGTAAGAAAATGCAAATTATTAACACAATACAATATGACACAAGGTAATATTCGTTCCACTCGCTAGATGCAGAAAGAACAATAACGCCACAAGAACATGCGAATTGAATTGGTGTTCGAGGTTGGCGATGGATTTAAGTTTTCAAAAATTCGAATGACCTGCCAACATAATGCGAGGTACTATTATTGTTACTGTTATGGACGATGGCGAAGTAAATGCGTTGACTACAATGAGTACAAGCTCTGTACTAACATCAAGCCAGTTAGACTGACAATAAATAAGAAAACAAAGAAAGAAATTATCGTCAAGAGAGCTGTTACAAACGAACTATGACCACATTGAGGATAGTAAAATAATTTACTGCGACTAATACACAATAAACGAATAAGAACAGTGCGTTTCCATTCATGTTTTTTTTCTTTTTAAGTTGAATTTTCTCGAAGCAAAGAAACACGACTTCGAGTACTATCTTATGACGCAAACACCAGCACCTTCTCCCCCTCCACTCTACCCCCGCCCACAATAATGTAGATCTATTATTGTCCAAGTTGATAGACTCAAGTGTTGAGCTACTGCGGGTCTGAATTACGCTCGTTTTTCAAAGTTACTGAAGAGCTTGGACCTAAAAGACATTCTATTGGTACGTTCTGCCTCAGGTTGTGAGCTGAGAACGGCAGTGACATTAATACCATCGTTATTACTAATTTTAAATTTTGAGTGATTTTAATAGCCATATTAGCAATATTTTTTAATAATAATTTGATACTCATTTAATAATAATAATAATAATATACTTATTTGTTAAATATATGTTCTAATATAATTTATTGAAAATAAATTTCTTTTGGAAATAACTTTTTAAACAATTCTGAATATATCATATAAAGTACCCGATTATTTTGATAGTTTGTTGGGGGAGGGGCGCATGTCATGATTTTGCCACCGGACGCAGAAATGTTAAATCCATTAAGGCGTTTGATCGAAATTGATGGAATAATCCCTTGCTTGCTTCCGTAGAGTAAATTAGTTTCTCGTCCTCCTCTCTGAAACGTACAGTTTTAACTGCGTTTTTTTTACATTATTTATGAGCAGAATGTTATAATCCATACTTTCTGTGCTAGGATGACCCGGAACCTCCAACGAGGATAACAACAATAACCTCCGACGAAGAAGGCAGTGAATCTAGAAAACCATATTTTCCTCCTCTTATGGAATCTTCAGGTAAACACACAAAATGCTACAAATAAAACCGGAGAAGGAACTTCAGCTGTAAAAGAAAAACATATGTTTTCATGTTCTTATTTTCTTCAACCTCATTCTATTTCCCATTTATTTACCTTTCAATTTTGAACATTTTGTTTGCTTTAGCAAACTTACTGATACTTATTGCAAATTTCCAAATATTATTCAAAATGTTATTCTCAAGCTTACTTAAAATGTCCCCAGACCAAAATTGCCTTAATTATTTCAGATTCTATAGAGACTGTGAGTTTAAAAGAAAATGAGTCATCTGTGCCAAATTGGTGGAGGCTGAGAAAAGAAATTCAAGAGGTGACGGTAAGGAAAAAGTTTTCATTCTCTTGGTTCTTCTTCAGTTAAAGAACGTAGAAGAAATTATGCTATTATAAAAATGTCAACATTAAGCAAACTCGGAATGCCTCCTTTGGCAACAATTCGTTACTTGACCGTGCACCGAATCTTCAACGATGATACCGCGACACGACAAGTTTGCTCAAAAGTTCTCTTGAAAATCCTAAACTACGTGTTCACAAATAGGATAATCTAGCCAACACTTGGCTTCGCGTGGGTTGTAACGCATCGTTCTTCCTTCGTTATAATTTAGTTGCATGTTTACATTTAAAAAAACATGGTGATCTTTTAAGTGTTTCCTGATAATTCGAAAACGAACTAAAAAGACGCATTTCACTCTTCTTCATTCCTGTAAAATCAGAATTTCAAAGAAATACTTTCTCAGCGAATTTCTACAATACATAAGCAACACCGGTCAAAATTTGAAGTTCCTGTGTTTAATGTTTTTCTTTCTGCTTCGATGAATGTGTTGGAAATGCAGGACAACGAACCAAATATTTTCACTCTTTTTCACCGCCCATTAAAATTGAAATATCTAAATCGTCGAGTTCATATCTTAATTAGTTCGTGAAAAATATTAAATGAAATGTAACATGTCGTTGGTGCTAATGACTCACTTCCGAAAATCAGTATACACTTAAACACTCGCTAAAAATGAAATATCGAAAAATCCAAGAATCCTTTCCTAGTTTTAAGTATTTAAAGCATCTACATATAGAAACTGGTTTGATATCTCTGTTGGCTCGTGACATGTGGTGAAAATAGCTTATCTTTGAAATATCACATTTACCCTACATAGTCCCTTTAAAATTTAAATTTTGGAAAATACTTTTTTAGTGAGTCTCAATACAAATGCAACATTCTGTCAAAATTTTAAGTTTCTATCTTTAACCCACCCACACACAGAAAATTATTAATGTATCAGTCATTCAATATAGTATAAAGAATATGTAGTCATACTATCCACTTGATTTATTAAATCATAAGACCTTTCCGGTCGCGTGGCGGCCATCATCAATGCTGGCTCCATTGATGAGACGGGTGCGAATGCTTTCGCTATATGTATGATAGTGTGACTACATATTCTTTATATTATCAACACCGAACCTCGTCATACAATCAGTCATTAAAGGCAAAGTATCAAACATTTCCACAGCTTTTCGCCCATAAAAAAGAAAAATATCGAAAATTCCAGAAATTATATTTTCTCGCCCGTTAAAAAAATAAAACAATGAAAAACCCAAGACCCGTTTCTATGTATATAAATTCACAATATTTGCATACGAAATATGATTTGATATCTCAATGAATTCACATATTATCCTATTTTACACTTTAAAAATTAGAAGTGGATGGGTACGTTGGAAAAGGCAACTGTCCCAATTTGATGTTCCTCGTTTCAGTTTCTCTGGGTTTATGTATTAACCAGTCAATCAGTCACGATAATGCCGCTTAGATACAGGGATGACCTAAGGATTCAACTTGAGACTAACTCAATAACTCAAATAATATGGGTTACAATTTATTTTTTTTCGAAATGTGAGAGAGTGGCAAAACGACCCTGCAAAAGAAAGTTTAATAAAAAACACA
This sequence comes from Laupala kohalensis, assembly GCA_002313205.1. NCBI lineage: Eukaryota > Metazoa > Arthropoda > Insecta > Orthoptera > Trigonidiidae > Laupala > Laupala kohalensis. The sequence goes on along the minus strand of NNCF01127826.1, from coordinate 151,372 downwards.
TTCTAAAAACAGTGAAAAATATTTGAAGACACACTTCAACTTAGCTTTTATTTGTAACAGCGGCCGTTGCGACGCGGCCATGAGGTCGACAGTCTTGCTCCCTGGAACCGCATGGCTAAATCACGGCTCGATCCGAAAGAAAGCACTTCAGGTGAGCAAACGATGTGATAGACAGATATGTGAGCACAGATCACTTGGATCGCGGAAATTAATTACGTGCATTGTGAGTAGGCTCGTATGCTACATTAATATCTAACCTCAGTTAACAGAATGTCTTGTTAATTTTATTTCTATGCTCTGTTTGGTTGTGGGTTTGGTGTGTTTAGTTATCAGGCCAGTCAACGTGTACGTAAAAGAGGGCTAAACTTGCATCAGTATCAGTAGTGACAATCGAGTTTGCAACCTAGAGATACCTGTGCAAACTGCGCAATGCCTGAATAACTTCAAAATTTTCGCACTTCGGTTTTTCATTATACAGAAAATCTTTTAAAAGAAGGTTAATTCTCAAAAACAATGAAAATATTTGATATATAAAGACCAATTGCAACGATGTACGTCGTATAGAACTACGTTTTTTTGCAATTTTAATATGCAAATTGACTGGACTATAGTGGTTTGTTTGGTTATGGATCCTGTTTGCTTATTGGCTCATAAAGTTGATAAATATTGCAGAACACATTAAAATATACAACCTCTCTTGGAAGATTACTGAAGTGAACATTGAAACGGTATAAGAAATGCATATATGCAGTGCTGAGGCACGAACATTTCTGGACATTTTTTTTCTCTCCATTTATTTATTTACGTCATGTTTCCATCGGTAGATATTCTACGACAACCTTTACATTATTTAAATATATATTTATCTAAAAATCACTATTCATAATTAAAACTTAAATCCACTTTTTATTTCTTTGATGATACCGGTGTACTCACGAAATATTTTAAATGTTTCTTTTGTTCCTATCATCTTGAAGTTCATTTCGGGTATGACCCCTGTATTTCGTATTTTCCGAAGATAGATTGCCCTTCCTTCTCCATAAAATATGCAATCCCAGAACATGCGTTCTCGCGTTTCTATCCCAGTCCCACATTTACAAATATCGTCTTTTAAATTAATCTCTTCAAATATGCATTTGTATCCCTATAATTTGTTACAAATTCTGTTACCGCTGGTCGTGGACAGGTATTGACATATTGCATGGGCGACCCGAAAGGATGTCCCCCGGTGAGGACTCGGATGCGGAGGCGTCTTCCGCAATGGAGAGCCAGCCCAAGGAAAAAAGGTTTCGCCGAAGGAGTTCGCTCGACAGGAAGTTGCGAGCGCAGAAGGTTCTCGAGTTTGTTGTTCATAGATTGCATTGGTCATCATAAAACTCGCAATATGCTAATAATTCAGCTGATCAATACCAGTCCTTAACAAAAAAGAGAACCGCAAACCATGCCTATAACTTAAGAACATGATTTTTCATAAGTCACATTTACTACCCACCAATTCTCGTAGTCCCTTTCGCGTCAGCTGTCACTCAGCTCTCGTCTCTTATTGGTGAAGTAGAGAGAAAGTGAGATAGACACAGTAGAATTGTATAAGAGAACAATACTGAAGATTTAAACTGCCATCAGAAACTGCGCTTTATATTTTTCGGAAATATGAGAAATTCTGCATAATATGTCTGTCCGTGGCGATTCTCTTTTTATTAAGGACTCTAATTAATTCAAATCTTTGTTTATAGACTTCCATGAAGTAGGCCTCGTATGGGCTATTCAACAGTTGACTCTGTACGCTTTGATTATTTAGCCGTTGACTATCTTCAGTTTATCTCAGAATGAGTTTCACTCTACCTAGACGGTGTCCGGAAAAATATTAATATGCAAACCAATCGCGTTTCGAAATCAGAGAAATTTCTCGTAATTTAAAATAAGATAATTTTTCTCTTTCGTTAGTTTTTTTAAAATTTTTCTAATGGTTTCTTCCCCATCGCTCATTTACAGAAAAGATATACGTGTTCTCAAAGTGAAACTAGTTAATGAAATATTAATAAAATGATATTAAATTATTTTTTTCATCTTTTAGGGCCATGGATCACAAACATCTATTAAGGATATAATGGGGCCTCGCACCATGCGTTATCCGTCAGACACCACTTTATCGAAGACATGTAAGTTGAAGACGATAAAGCATTTCGTGTATTTTTAGAAAGGAAGTAAAATACATGATTTATGAGTCGGGTCAATAAGTCAATACTAAAAATACATGATTCGACCGAATCATGTGACTCGATGGAAGAGCAAAGCTAATGTTCTGATAAGACATCAGAGATAAGACATGAAAGAATAAATTGCAAAAAATAACTAGGAAGTTGTATATCACCTCGGTCCCTTAGTAAACATTGAGTGTACGCGCGTTTCTTGGTGTAACTTAGAGTTAGGGTTCATTCGCTTCTGTAAAAAGTAGGAACACGCAATGTATTATAACAACAGAAATATCACGTGACACCTAGTATAATCTTTGGTATCCTTTGAATAATGTTAACAGCGGAAGGTGCTACGACCCCTGCGACGGTGGTACCACGGAAGCCAGACAAAGACAGATCATTTTGGAGTATGGGATTTCACGGAAAACCAAATAATAGGTAAGGAGATTATCATTTATGTCTGTAATTTCTTGGACACTTTCAACGTAACTTAAACAATTGTTCTATCAAAAAGCAAGATCATATGTTTTTGGATACTCAGGCTTGGAAGACATATGTTGCTACTTAGGTTCTTCAGACAATTACTTATCATTTGAAACAGCGGTGTGTATTGTAGGTAGTGTTTAGCTGTGCAGCTCAGCTCGAGGTACCCCTGTATTGGTTGGTACAGAGAATGTACATTTGGTTGATAGGGTTTCTGGATATGCGAATAAATCCCGAGTCTGGTGCAATTTCCGCTCTGGTGGGGGAGGCAAGGATGCTATATTTTGCTAAGCTCGGATCACCAACTTTGACCTGGTTTTCTCGCATACAGTTTTCTTATGGTCCTATATATTTAACAAATATATTCCCAGTCACTGTGCAGACATATTTTGTGGTGTTATATGATTGGACAAGTGAAGCATCTATCCAGGGTAAACTCTTTGTGCAATGAGTGACATATCTCAATTGCTAAACTTCTGTGGGCAACCACCCCTCAGTTATTGATATTTTCTGGTACCGAAGCGGCGCTTCCCGCCAGAAGTCAACCAGTCGTCACGACGTCGTGCCTTGCGATTGGCGCGTCAACTCGCGCTCGCAGCGCGAGTTTTTGCACAGCGAGCCTTGCCATGTGTTCACTTGTCGCGAGGACAGTCGGACGCTCATTCTCTCTCTAGCAGTCAGCAGTCGGCACTCTACTTGAGCCGGTGTACTGTGAGCATTCATTCGCGGCATTCGCTCTCCAACCTTGTCGGCGGAGAAAACTACTCTTCGCTACTCTCGTCAGTCGGCACGCTAGCCGTCTTTTTTTCTGCCTTCATCCTGCACCTGGACACTGATGAAGGCACTATCAACTACTTGAAGATCTTCTTCCAATTCATGGGTCTTCATCCGATTCAACTGGCATCACTTCAATTCGACTTCAAATACAACGTCATCTCGGCTGAACTTCCAGTATCATCTCATCACGATGTATGATGGGAACTCAGTATTGTATCATTTTTCTCCATTTCCTTCATATTGCATGTCATTTTAAATCTGTTTTTTGTTGGCAATCAGTACTAATCTACACCTCATCCTTTCCTCATTCTTTACTTTTACAAACATTTGGTCCTTCGAACCTAATCACAATATGCAAGTACAGTCAGAATATTGTCTGAACAGTCACTTTCGCGCGGATATGCTTCAAATGCGTTGATTCAGTTTTTGAGTGACAACCAATGACTTCGTTTTCGTGAGAATGCACTTGAGGAGTTAGTATTGTTTTAGTTTTCGATTACTTTCGGGGTATCGGCTAACAAAAGTCTTCCAACGATGTACTTACCTTCTCACTCTCAACAGCAATAAATGAGGAGTTAATATACGAAGTACAGAACAGAAGTCTACCACAAAACATCAACGGAGTCATTCGCGAGGACTCTCGCTTAGTGGACGACATACTTGCGATATGGTCACAGGATAAGAACCATCTTGAAGAGTTTCTAGCACATCTCAATTAGAGCAAAACAAGTTGAGTTCGTGACAAATGCAGAAATAATGGCCACCAATGGATTCTTACCCCGACGGATAGGAGCATCAAGAAGAAGAGAGGATCCATTGACTAAGAGTTGGGATTGGAAGGAACTGGTGAATCTAGGGAAGAGGCGAAGAGAACGATTGCCGATCATCCTCTCACTGAGACTACGTAATATTTCATGCCTATTTTTACATTTAATAGACTTTATTAATTCTTCATCATGATGCGTTTCCCTCTAAAAGTGCATTTACTGCATAAGTAGTTTAAAAATGCTCGAGAATTTCGTTGCTGCGGTTCGCGGCGCCCATTTGCCGATTTGCGGGAGCATATTGACCAACCTATCGGAAACACCTTGGCTTCGTGAATTGTGTGAGTAAAAAATTGAGAATCAACCACAATGATAGGGAATTCACACTACTCAACTATGATGAATCTTGAATCGTCTTGACCCAAGATGGACACGACAAAAATTGCTTCGGGTTTGATTCCGTGAGTTGATGTTTCCTCTTCAACTCTATCCGATTTATGGTTGTCAAATTTGACACTTCGAAATGTGCATTCAGAGCTAATGCGAAGTATTTGAATGAGGGGTAATCGCGACTGCATGTTGAGAACCCTCTCAACAAACAGCTACCTCTCGTTCTTGGTTAACAATGCCTAGAAGATTCTAACAGCATGCGATGCCAAACAGAAGCAAAATGAACCATTATGAATTTAAGAAGGTGATACTTTTCCAGAATCCTACTAATTTTTTAAATCGATCACTCATAGGTTATAGTCCCACGGAAGCACAAGGATAATGGATCTCATCATGCAGACTCATCACGCTCTTCTTACTGAAGTTTATTTAAACCCCTGTAATATTCACCCCTTAACGGGCTCGTCTTATTGAATTCTGTTGTCACAGTTAACGAATCTATATGTCTATAAAAAATATTCTCACTACCACAAACCTGTGACTGTTAACATATTTGACTACATTGTCAGTCTGCTAGAGTAAACTCAAGGAGCATTCACGTTCACTGCAGCCGACTTTTCATGATCCTCCTACCCACTCTCCATGTAACAGTCCGAATAAATTTATTCTTCCCTCTTAACACTTCCTTTTCCTTCGAAAGAACTTCAAAAAAGAAAATGAGCAAGAAAACTGACAATTTAATAATATAACAGTACAGTAAAATTTCGTATAATTTTTTTTTTCCGAATGTTAAAAAATTTAAGATTTTTCAACTATGGATAATAATTAAACTACTTTTTTGTGGGGCTTTAGGGCTCATCAACGTCAAGGTCATTAGAGCTCTTAAATAAAACTACACAAGAAATAATAATAATAATAAATCACAAAAACATGCACCCAGAATAAATATAACGACAATCAGGAAACTCAATTTGAATGTAGCATTGAGAAGATAAGGAAATGACTACAAATGCGAAACAAAAGCTCTTTTTTAAAGAAATTATGTAATGAAAATGTTAAAGATCAGAAATTAGTATAGCACCCTCACGCAGGAATATAAGCCAAAACACTGTGTGACTTCGAATCAGTAAAGTTGTTTACATTTGCGATACATTTTGCCATAAAATTTTCTACTGTGCTGTTAATTCAGAAGTATTTCAACGGGATTAATTCAACGTGATGGCTAAAGTTTACTTCCAAGCACGTCCCAGATGTGCTGCATTGGCGAGAGATCCGGTAACCTGGCAAGCCATGACACTTTGTCATATCCTCGAGCGCATTTTTGGGAAAATCGTGCAGTATGTGAGGTAACTTAATTAAATAGACAGTACAACCGACGTTAAAATATCCTATATATAATTGCGGGTCGTCAAAGTCCCTTGGATACGACTAGACGTGATCAACTGTTCCAAAAAATCGCTCCACACACATGGAGATCTCGTGTAATAGCAGTATGCTGCCTGACAACAAATGCTGTATCAGACTCCTTGTCTAGTCGCCTCCTCACGTTTTTGCGGTCATGAGCACTGCGATTGAAACGAAATTCATCGTTGAAGATCACACGCCTCCAATGTGACTTACGCCGGCATGATCAACGCTAGAAAAAAATTCAAAGGACGTTGCCCATATGTGGATCATCATCACTGGCATATCTGTACCGGGCGCCGTTGATAGGATAGTCGACCATTCGTCTCCGAATGGTTACCCTAAATAGCATAGGTTGTTTGAAGGGCAGTAAATGGCGTGGAATCGCTGCGGGCTATGACATATGACATAATTGTGCGATCATCACTTTTTATTTGTGTTCCTGGGTCGTGCTGACCCCGTACGACGGTTGACCCACAATTCTGTGATCCCTTGTTCCCAACACCGAGCAAGTACCATATCGATCTGATAAACGTAGGGACCGGTCCGTTACTGCCATCGATTACGTATCGGATACTCGTCACAATATCGTGTATCTAAGCCGACAGCTCGGGTTGAATTTCTCTACAGCGCGAACATTTGTTCTTTTTAACTGCCGCAGTTGCGCATCACCTATGCATGTAGTAAGTGTGTCGCTAGTGTCGAAATTTTAATCACTTGCATATTTCTCCTGGACTACATTTATGCTGTCTCTTGATTGTGGCTCCATTTTCTTTTCGGTGCATATATATTTTCGTGACAATGTATTTAACGAATGTTCATGGTGGGAATATATGTACATTCCATCTAGTAGGATCTTCTATTTTTAAAATGAAAAAGGGTTAAACCATTGTCTCCACGGGTAACACCACATTACAACAATCTACTGTCCATAAAGTGGCATGATTCCTTTGCAGATGCATTGCCCCAAAAGTATTCTATTCCTTCTAAAAGCAAACTTCTTGCTATCCCTGCTAAAGTGACGCCTTTTGAGGATCACAAAACGCAATCTACGAAGCCCATGCAAAAGTGCTTCAGAAAGCACAGCTTATTCATCTCAAGCTGATACCGCTTATTCCTTTGTATCTCTTGTGGATTCGAATTTTAACTTCAAAGAAACTTTTATTGATGCACAATTATGTATCATATAACATGACTAGTGAAAGGTGTTCTTCTCAATTTATTGCTGTACATATCTTGATACAGTAACAGTATATCAAGGAAATCTTTTCCCCTACATCGCATTAAGTTCTATCTGTCTAAATGAAAAAATAACGTAATGAATTGGAAAACCGTGTATAAATATCTTGCAGTGACGTTTTGAAGGTAATACTCATAGTTGACCGAGCTGTAAGAGTTGACTTCCACGTTGATTCAAATTCAACATTCGAAGTTAATAAAGCTCGAGTTCGTTTATTGCTCAATATATAACGTGAACCTCCTATCAAATCAAAATTTAACTGTAAAATAATATAAAACTCACTATTTCCTGATGAAACACTTAAGGTATTACGTGCGTCAGAACGATTAGGCTTAAGTACCCCCCAATATGCAATGAGCGCTATGACGTTAAGATTTTCATACCTTACGGGGCATTTACAAGAATAATTCACAAAAAAGTTAGGAAAATACTGTTCTAACGTAAATGGCAGCCTGATCACGTAACTGAAGACAATGCGACCCTTGATGAAGAAAAAGTCACACTACAGTCTAAATTAACTATCGAGTTTTAAAATAAAAAAATAATTGTCCTCATCCAATATAAAAATCATTAGAATGAATTATTAATTAATAAGACGTACTTGGGTCAATATTTCCAAGTTTCATGAATTGTTGCCAACTTGACTTCAGTCAAAGTGAATATATCTTTAATTCGTGAAAGTGTTGAACTAACTACCGTGTTTCCAGCAGGGACACTCTTCCTGGCGGGGTGCAAACAACGCCGCAACAACCGCCACCACCTGCAGTCACTGAGCAAAAGAAGCCAAAGACGCCGTTTCCGTCTCCAGCTCAAGTGATCAAGCCTTCATCTCTCCAGAACTTTGATTTATCGGTAAAGATAGCAGCCATAGCTTTGCCGCGGAAAAAATGACGGTAACACGGTATTAAAGAATTATTATGAATAAATAATATTACCATGATAAATGAACCAACACTTCACCTCTGGAAAATAATGGGTAATGTATGGAGAGTATGGGAGTTATTGTGGATTCCTCAGTTGAAAATAGCACATAAAGATGAGATGTGTCGCAGAAAAAATACGGACTCTTATCTGCAAAAACCACTGGTTCGAGGGTCACAGATATGCGCCTTTATGTGTGAAATTTCTTGCTCATTTTCTACCCATCAGAGAATTGATACGGAAAGTTACCGTCACGAAAGTCGCCGAATATTCCATCCTATACACTTCACATCTCGTCCCATCTATCGAGTATGCAGATCCAGAATTTAAAGTGTTGTTCATTGAGTAACAATTTGTAGTAGATTGATTATACTTTTGATTCTTTGATATGGCGAAACTCGATTGAAGAGTTCTTCCACCATGGGCTGTACAAACTCGCGAATCATAATTTCAATCCTCTTTGAAAATACGTTTATCGTTGGGTTGGGTCAAAAATCTAATATTATTGTGCCTTGAGGCTAGAGCAACACGTTCCAATAATAAATTTCTCGATATAACCATTTCTATTGAAGGCGTGTCCCGCACTGTACTCACCTTCCGTTATTGTTTCTTTGGGAAATTGAAGAAAAGTAAATGTCATAACTCAGTCGTTAGTTCAATCCGTTCCGAGACATTCGCTGTAATGAACTTGCGCACAATACTACACAACACACTACACAATTACTCCAACAATTTCAGTTCCGATCACTGATCCAGTTCCTTCTGGACGAGGATACATGAATAATAAACGTCTACACTAAGTGTATTGGTGTATCCGTGTTTCAAAACATTGAAGTTATAATCATGAAGATAGAGTACGTTATCCCGGTAGCTCTATTATTCTCAGATATTCCTTTGATCGGAATTGATGAGACGGTCTCTTGCTTACTTTTTTTGTGGGGCTTTAGGGCTCGTCAACGTCAAGGTCATTAGAACCCTTCTTTGCTTACTTCCGGAGGATAAGTTAGTTTATGATCCTCCATATGGACATACGCTTTTGCTTCCTAGCAATAAATATTTAGATTTCCTTATTGTTCCAAAGAGTTCAAAATTAGGTATTTTTAACTAACGGGGTAAAAGATGTGGTCCTTTTTCCCGTAAACGTGAAACAACTTTAAGGTCACACCCGACAAATTATGGGAAGTTCTTGTTCCACAATAGTAGCACCAAGATGTACAGTAGCTTCACAGATTTTTCTGCTTCCTTGAATCGTACATTCACAATTTGATACCATCTGATTTCTTCCTGTAAAGTGAGAGGCCAGAATACATTGTCGCGCGAGTCTACTAAAGCAAAAGAGAGGGAAGTTAAGGGGTTGTAACATGTCATTGCACAACTGTCCCTTACTGTGCGATCTGGGGTTTTCCTCGTAGATCGAATTACACAATTCTTGATCAACTTTTATGCTAATTTTAATGTGCAAACATTGAGTAAGACTTTCAGAAATATACTTTTTACAACTTTTCTTCACATTTCATAAGGTTTCGCCAGTTGAAACGTGATTTTTTTTTTACCTTGGTAAAATCCATATTACGCAGGCATCAAGTCTTTCTATTAAGATGTTATCTTACATGGAATTATTTAATTTATTTTGCATCGAGCTTACATTAGCTAATCTGAATTCTCACTATTAATTCCTAATTAAACTTCCTTTTTCTTTTACCTTCCTCTTAAATATTTGCAACGTTTATCAAAAAGTTCTTATTTACGCAATGATCTATTCCCTCAAACAATACCGAGAAAAGAGGGAGTTAATGAATACCGGAACCTGCTAGTCCCAGAATATATTAGTTTCGCAAAACTCCTGTTTGGCAGAACATAGTTTGAAAAACATTGGCGAAGAAATTGTAACAAACTGAGTGTTAATGATGAAATTTCAGCAAATTTTAATTTTCAATCATTGCATTAGAATAAATATCTTTCAAACGTTGTTGCCTGTGGAGTAGTATATTTTAATTTTCTCAGTATAACTGCAATAGAAAGCGGTATGAGTGTAATCATTTACAACATGCATACACATCTCTGTATGTCTTTATTCTAGTTGACTTTTCGCGGTTAATGAAGTGACTTAACGGTGATGGAGAATTTGCCGTTTAAAGATATTATTTACGAGCATTTATCGAAAATGTGCAAGAGGTAGTTTTAAGCATTCATTTCTTTCTCACTTCATCTTTTTTGTTTAATAATAAGAACATTTATTTAAAAACCTCAATAACTTTTTGATAATATAATCGCCTATACTTTAAATATTCAAATCATTATATTTAGTTGTATTTCACTTTACTGAATGTTACCAATGCATTATATTAGTCGTACATGTCATAATTGGGTCTTTGATTACATTATTACAATTGAAACAATTTTGATCTTGTGAATGCGAGACAAAAAGTATACATGTATTATTATTATTTTTTGGAAAAGACATCTAAGGATCTTGAAGAACGAGATGGAGTGGCTAAATTGATTGTGGAAACGTTATTTCAAATATCAACTTCAAAGCGGGTTGAGGAAACTCCAGAAACCCCACCGACGCCAAACGCGTCTCCAGGGCAAATGTCAGGTGAGTTCATTCAAAATGTTTATTGAGAGCATGAAGGAAGGTATCATAGGCTTTACTCTCACCCGACTTAAATAAATTATTTCGCCAAAAATATATTATAGTACGAGTAGTCTGTAAAGATAGTGATACAAGTGAAATCAAGACACATTTTTTTCTTTTAGTCCCAAATTTCATTCTTAGTTGTTGTTCTTTTGTAGGAATGAAACGCTCGCATAAATATTAATGCAAGCATAAGAAGTAGTGTCTTTTTTCTCACGTGTATGGTGGGAGTCAATGTGTAATATGTGCCTCATTTCATTGTGTGACATTGTACAAACAAATGCTTCGCATATTTGCTTCTTTCATTGAAGGAGCCTACTGGTGATACTTCCTGGAAACTCGAGATAGAGATAAGTTCTTAACGAAAGGATAAAGCTCATTTTTGGTCAGCCATTGAGTCATTGATTAATTCATTAATTAAATTAAATTAAACCACTTTTGAAATTTTCTAACTTAAAATATAATTTAAGATTATAACCTTTACTTAACGAATAGTACCAATCCATTACAAATATTATTTCTTTAATTCCAGTACCCTATAATGCGCGTGATGAATACAAACGATTGCGAGGAATGCCTTTACCTCCTCCGGTCTTCAAAACTCCTGTGGATAGGTCTATAAGGGAGGTAAGAAAATTTTATATTATTCAATACTAGCATTTTCTAATTTGTTTCTGTAATTTTATATACAGTATTTTAAGTGAACCAAGTTTTAATTTTCATATATAACGTTTTATAAACAAATGGAATTTACATAATATTAATAATAATAATTATTATTATTATAACAACAAAGTCACAAATTTATCCTCAAAAAACTTAAATAGCGTAATTGATCATAAAATAATAAATGAAGCGGGTAAAATAAAAAGAAATGGATGAAGGAAAACTAACAGAACTATTCACTCTGTCTCTTCAGCTGCAATATCTTAGATTGACGAATATCAATATCTTCCATAGGTCTAGTCATGGGAGGGCAGGAACGGGCACTCCCCACACTCCTACCCCACCGCATGCTCAAAAACCAAAATTAAAGAAAATAGGTATTAATGTCATTCAATTTTTCCTGGAGTAAGTCATATCAATAAATTAAATAAATCCACATGTGGATCTAACATGCTAAATGTATTAATTCTTAAGATATTATTTGAAATAAAGGACGAGGACGAGTCGCGTCATCTCCCCAACTTGAGCATTTTTTCAAATTACTATCTGCAAATTACTATCTACTAATACACGCTTGTTAATTATGTTATGTTGAATGAAAATGGGAGACGGGACCGGTGTTCGAACACGGAACCTTGAGCTCATTGCGCTCATGCGCTTACCGACTGCGCCATCCCGTTCACCTCCTGGGCTCGTCTTCCATCTTCATTGAACTTGCGAAACCCAAAGACCTGGCGGTGAGGTTCACCGCAATCTAAGAGATTTCTATGTTTGTGAACATGCTTGTTGTCAAATATCTAGCTAACTTAACGAGCTCCAGAATCTTTGATAGGGGTTTTGCCACGATTCAGAGTACTAATAGCACATATGAGATGAATTATCTATTTTATTTTGGCACATAAAAATAATAATATACAGTGTAAATGTTTTTATATTCTGAGTAATAACTTATCTAATAATGGCGCAGTTATTGAAATTTTAAATCAACTTTCCTTTGAAAGAAACGTGAAATTCACCTTCCGTTTTCATTAAGGAAGATCTTTTGTCAATGAAGTCCCAGCCCTAAAACCTGGCTACGCCCCTGATTTCTATTATTGTTTTATATTCTACTCAATATATACATTTATTTTATAACGAATTACAATATCTTCGAAAAATGCCATTGTGAGGCGATCTGTTCGAGACACTTTTCGCGACTTTACCATAACAGAACACGAAACTATCTGCACGACTCTCATTGTTGTAAGAAAGAGATAAGCAGCGATTACTATCCACCATCACCGCGCGCTCGGTCGTGCTCTCTTCACCGAGGTGGCTGTTAGGAACTGCCCTTTGTACACCCGCGACGTGCTACTGTGGCAATCCCTGGTTTAGACTAATTTTAATAAAAGCTCACCCTGAAATTATCTGTTTCAACAAGAGGAAGTTCAATTGAACAACACATAACAATGAATCATTATGAACTGCAATTACTTAATTACTACTTATTTGTCATTTTAGCAAAAACGTACTTCGCTGGAGAACGTCTCCTCGGTGTCTTCTGGGTTCGATATCACTTTGTCAAAATCTCTTCGGACTCTGACATCGAGAGATAACAGCGATAAAAGTAAGTCTTTATAGAACTAGTTAGCTTCTACGATTTACAGTTCTCGCAACGAAAGAATAGTTATGAGGGTGGAGCCTAAAGACCACGTGAAAGTTGATTAACCAATGCTAGCATTGCGAGATTGTCTACTCTTCCTCTCACTGTAGTAACATGGGTATTTTACTTGTGTCAGCTGCCGCCTACCACCAGACGATTCGTAGAACCATCTGTAATTGATAGGGTTGATGTAATTGATCTCTAATCTTTCACAACAATGAGGTTGCTTGAAGCTAGCTTTTTCGCACGATATAGCAGCCTTTGTCTGGGTGCCTCGTCTGGAATGCGTCGAGATATGCTAGGCCAACCCCCGCATCAGACATATGACCATACCGCGCTTTCGTTCCATTGCTTGGTTACAACTCGTTACTAGTCTTCCGTCGCGAGAACTGTAAATTGCTGTTTTTCACTTACTTTGTATTGTCTTTATATAAATTGATTTTGTATCGTTTCTTTTTTTGACTGAAACGGTCTTCTAAATGCGTGTTGAAAATAAGTCATGACGTCCCAAATGTATGACCCTTTATAGATGGGATTCATCTCTAGTAGTAGAGGGAAATTGTCATTTAGTTATGATGAGATCGGTAAGTAGGATTTTTTTATTTTTTTCATTTCATATGTTAAGATGAAGTCAAAATAAAGATTTTTGCGAAATCGAACTGGAGCTTCGCAAGAAAATTGCATATATGCGCATTTTTTTGCATTTTTAGTGCATCGCTACACTATTTTTTTAATATGACCGTTACTAATGGTCGTAGAAAAATTTAAAAAAGCAAAATAATCGTGAATGAATAAACTATCGAACTGATTTGGTATAAACACTTTAAAAATGAATTCTAACCTCAAAAATCCAAAATGTATGAAATTTCCTTTTTCATTAAAAATGTAATAACAAAAAAAATCGACGGATTTCCATTAAAATTGCATTATATGGAATAATTTATTGCATTTTTAGTGAAGAAAATGAAATTTTTTACATCTTGGACTTTTGGGATTAGAATTCATTTATAGTGTTTATAACTGACCAGTTCGATAGTTTATTCATTCACGAATATTTTGCTTTTTCTTTATTTTTCTACGACCATTAGAAACGGAGATATTAAAAAAATAGTGTAGTGATGCACTAAAAATGCGCATATATGCAATTTTCTCGCGAAGCTCAGGTCCGATTTTTCAAATTTTTTTGTTTTGACTTCATCTTAACATATGTAATGAAAAAATTAAAAAAATCCTACTTACCGATCACATTATAACATGGCTTTTTTTATGTTTAATGTCCCTTTACTACTAGGTCGTTCTTTAAATCTTTTAATATCAACGTACTCCACTAGATTAGAAATAATGAACAAAAATTACATTATATCATGGTGGATAACCTACCTATCAATTGGTGTGGTAGCGTAAAAAATTCTTGCTATCCAGACTTTGATAAAATTATAAAATGTAGAAACGTTTGCCACTCGAGCCCGCGAATGCAACAAATATTGTATACATGCTTCATTTTGATTAGTATGACTTTTCATGGCTCTAATGTAGTAGGAAAATTATTTCGTATATCCCAAATTGTTCAAAGCTTTATTTTCAATCAAAAGAAAAACGATCTCATGTCTTGGTTCTTCGAAAACTATAATTCCTACGCTTCAGAAACGTCACGAGTTACTCATTCTATATAACCGTTATTAGTAGCTACCTAAATATAAAATACTGACACGTTTCAAGTGCCTGGAATGAGAATGCGCGCCAGGCACTTTCCTTCTGCCCATCTCATAATATAATTTTACTTTCAGTAAAATATTTTAACATCACGAAATCAGTAAAATATTTCAATATCACGAAAGAGATTACAGACAAATTAAATCTCTAACTTCATTCTCTTCGTACATGCGGTATCTTCCCGCTTGGATTTCAAAAGCATTTAAATTCACTTTCCTTCTCTTCTCCCACGGGAACTATGCATATTTATTCCTCTCTTCTCCGTCCCGTTCACTTCTGGACTCTCTTTCCCTCATATCTTTCCTATCAGTGTTTTGCATATAAAGGACTACGTTTATTTATTTTTATCTATTATTTGTTTATAATTCTATACTAGTGGTGCAAAACCATTGCACATACTTTCTCATATACGTTTCTCCGTCTGCAGCATAGTGAGAAAAAATTCTATAGTGAAAAGGTCATTTCTGGTCTAGTCCTCTATATTTTGGTCGTCTTAAAGTGCTGCTTTTAATCATGCTCTTAATCATGCTCAAAGTCGCTAGATGAACTTCCCTAGACGTTCGCTAGAAAGCTTTTATTTGAAATTAAAATAAATATTCAGAATATTATTTCATAATATATAGCGCCATATCAGTCTTATAAATATGGAGCCGTTTTTGAGAAACATTCAAAAGAGTACTTTGACTTTCATATAAAGTACCCTTTATTTTTAAGTAAAAAAATCAGAACAGGTGCATCGACAACAAGTAAATTCTACTGTAAATAATAATAATAATCATCATCATCATCATAATCATCTTTATTTGGAGGTGAAGAAGGTAAATACCGCCTCTTACACTTAACCTCTCTGTGATTACATTTACATGGTAAAATAAATATGTATGACATTATCTATGCGATAAAAAATAAACTAAGAAATAAAAAGGAAGAGATATAACAAGGGAAAGAATAACTCATTCATCCATCATATTCATACGGTGGTTCTTGTGTTAATGCAACTCCCAGAACAAAGAGGATCGCTGAGTATTGGAGAACGAGTATTTTGTTGAAGTTTTCCTTATATTATTATCAAATCATTACCAATCATTTAAGTACGAAATGCGAATTAAATTGATCCATCCATTTACTCAGAATCGCTGCGCACGGACGGACAAACGGACAGACGTTATGTCAAAAACCACATTTTCAGAATCAGGGATCGTCAAAACGGATATTTCCGTCGAAATCTCGCTTTCGAATTTTTTAACGATTACAATACATTCTATATACTACGTATATGACCAAGTAAAAATACAAAGTACATATTTTCAGTGTATTGTTGCTCTTCCTCAATTTCTCAAGGCATGTGTACAATACCGGATTGGACACTCATGTAGTATTCCCGTACTTAAATTTAAATGTTACCCCGTAATCGTTTTAGTTATTTTATCACATATATTGTATATTCGCATGTACTTTACATTTTTTAATTCGCGGTCAGGATGGGGCAGATTCAAATTGGCTGATGGTTCAGTTTAGTTGTAAATGAGTTAATCAACCATGACTAAGGACAACTTCTTCTAAGAATTCGACATATTTTCCAAAATTTGAAAGTGAAAAGGTGATCATTAAATTTGTCACTACCAATGTTCTATTAACTACTAACTTCCATTGAGCATATATAAGAATAAATAGTAATCAAATTCTACCAAAAATACGTTCTATTGAAATTTAATTATCTGTGTAGATGGTATTGAGAAGAAATTACCTGTCGTGAGGCGGGCTCAAATGTCCCGCGCATCGCAAGCGCTCACCTAAGCAATGCAGGGGTGCTGACTGAGCGCGGACCATGATATAAATACGCTCTTCCATTGTAGTACCTGTAAATGAGAAATGAAGCGTACTATTGAAACTTATCTACATGGAGCGATAGGTGGTAGGAGTTGGGCTATTGACAGTAGGTGGACCGGTTATCTGCGTTTACCAAGAACTTGGTACAAGTGGAGGTGTTAGTAGAGGTAGTTAGCAGTAGTAAATTAGCAATCAAGAAGTAGCAAGAGGTGGATAGAAGGATGGTTCGATTTTCAGTAGTCACAGCTAGATGAACTGGGACATTAATGTGAAACGCTACAATTTTTTCTGGCCCCACCGGGAATTGAACCCGGGATGACTTGGTGAAGAGCAAGAACGCAACCACCTGATCCAATAGAGGGGCTTTATAAATATGCCAGACATTGGCGCTCGCGGGCGGAGAATGTGAATCCATTCCGCCTTTCGCTTAGAACTAACCCTAAAAAAGGTCACTGCCAAATTCCCTACAACTTTCCTTCTCGGTTAGAATTGACTTCACGGTCTCAGCTGAATCTATTCTCTGACGCTACCTTTACCCAAGTCACAACTCCATAAGATTGCACGAGACTCAGTATTCCTGCCTCGTCGCCGCATGCTCCACGCCGCCGCTCGCAGCACTCTGGGTGAGCTGGGGTAATAAATGCTGAGAATGAGTCTGTCATTACTCCTTTTCTCCTACCGTTAGATCGATAAGATTAGGGCATCTTCCACCTACCTTCCCTTCTAGCCAGCTCCCCTTAAAGCCGGACAACACAGGCTCGCCCCCAACGTTGGAAGCCGGCGACGCCCCGTACCTATATTCAGTTTTGTGCTTTTTATAATATGATATTTTAGGCACTGCCCAACGTATGGTGCGGTTTCACAATTTTAACTACGTTTGTTTGCTGAACCTTCTTGCAGGTTTAGATGAAGCTGGTATATTAAACAGAATGCTCCTGGATGATGCTGCCATTGGAGAACTTAGATCATCAAGAAATGAATCGGTAAGTTTCTAAATAACTCAGATCTTTGCAACACTCATTCATTCACTAATTCGAATTTACCTTTATCTTCGAACATCAACTACAATTTATCCTTCACTTAGAGTTGCTTTTGACTTAAGTGAAAATGTCAACTCATCGTTTATAGTGTTCCAATTGAATCTGAACCTGCAAAGAAGCAAATGTATTTCCCATGTCATTTTGGGCCTTTTTAGGGTGAAACTTATTTTTTTCTTTTCATGTCTCTCCTATTCAATTTTATCAGTCCAAACATGCAATGTTTAGGAGCAGAGACCAAAATTTTTGACCAAGTCACGAAACGAAATTACCTACATAAAGTACATTTTATTTGTCAACACAAGTTTTTGTATCTATATTAGACTATGTATATTAAAAATGAAGCTAATAGTTTGATCAAATAAATAAAACTTAGTTAAATCAGTTTCAGTAATAATTATGAAATTATTGTTTGACCATTCCAAAATATTATTAACGTTTGAAATAAACACCTGAGTTGAAAAGAATTCGAACAACGGTTGATGTAAGTATAAAAACTGGTGTTCCATTGCACGGAGGAGTTTCTTTATTATAAAATGTTATAATTTTTAACTAATAGAAATGTTATAGTGATTAATATAGTGAAAGTTATGAAATAGTTATAGTGATCGAAATATGGAAAGACACTCCACGAATTTAAGTTTTAAAGGGACTCCGAGGTTAACGTCGGAGAAAAACGTTAACGTTCGAGGAGAGAATGGATAAAATACTCATCAACGATTGGTTAGGACCGAGGAAATATACACAGAGAGTTATGGAGGGGAACCACGAACAAGTTGAATAGGTGGTTAAATGTTTGTGACGAACACGGAATACCTGGTGGATACATTTTATTGAAACATTTTCTTTGCTAGAGATTTTGCGACGATTTTTATTGAAACATTACGTGTTAGCTGTTTGGTATATCACTTTTCTGTGATTTTCGCAGGTAATGTAATACGATTGAACCCTATTATTTCATAATTAACTCACTATTTGTCTGTTTTTTCATATATTTTATTCACTGTAATAATATTGTTAAGAAACTTATAATATAAGAACATGTAATTATGAATTTTAAACAATGTAACATGTAATATGTAACTCAATGACACAATCAGTTTACATCCTGTAGACTGTTTACGCAGGACGGATGTTATCGAAAATATTCTGCTACTGTGAACAAGAGTCGGGGGTCGCTGTTCACCTGATTTCACAATGTAACGAGAGCTGTCGTTTCCAAACATGTGTATTCGACAACAAACCTCTAGTGACCTTAGGAAAGGCGCTTCGGGTGAAACTCTGCTATGACGTATGACAACGCATGATATTTTCGGTAGACATCCTCCCTGCTACATAGCTCTGGAAGACAGAACAGAAAGAGACTGTTGCTTTGAAGCATCGAGCTTTATGTTCTCCCTGTCACTAGACAGGTATTAAACCCTTCTTCTATTGGAATCGAGTTGATATTTGGAGACGGATCTCGCTACCTGAGCACTACTACGAGGCGACTTAGCTCTCCTCAGAAACCTCGCAAACTAATAAAAATTGTAGTAGTCAAGTTATTACATCACGAGTTTCTTATTTTGCAAATAATTAGCCGAGATAATTTCGGAAAAGTGAATCCTAATCAATCTTAAACGGAAATGGTTCTCGCAGAAGTTCTCAACGCACATAGAGAGTGAACACGGGAAGCAGCGATTTCCGTGCGATGAAAAATGCTTATTCTTGGAGACAACGAGGTCGGAGAGAATTCCTGTAGGTACAGTCCCACGAGAATGTACCAGCGCTGACATCCGGAAATGATGTTACGTGCTAAACCAATAACGTTTGATTCATAATTTAAGGACGAATAAGGTTAAAAAGATGAATTTCATGCCGCGGAATTTCTGTCTGCGGTATTTCAGCTGGGCGCTCACCTACAGGTCTTGACATTTGACTGTTTTGTGCAATAATTAACGGTGAATCTACGTTCAGCACTCGCACCCAATGGCTAAGAAATGATAACTGATCCATTTCCCAGTAGAACGGGTGACGCTCCGTCATGCTGAATAGGGTCAGTTGAGGGAGGATGTTGGCAGGTTAGGAATACACGTATTGTACATACCCAGACTGCACCACCTTTTTCAAGGCAGGAAATCGAAAAGGACTCGTGGGAAAGTCCCTGTATGTCACCGGAAGGACTTTCTCGTGGGACATGGGTGAGGAGTAAAACAGGGGAACCTTTGCATTTTCCGGGGGGGGGGAGCGGGAGGTTAGGTTACGACACGTCAGGCGAGTCTTTTCCAGTATCGATGTCAGGATCATTAGCTCGTCACAGGATCATTAGTACTATGTTGTTTGTAATATTTATTTGTGTTGAAAAGGGATGATTATTTACTGACGAGTTAATGGCATATTATGGGAAAATTACCCCATATCCCTTGGACTCGTGTGCGCGCATAGCAAAAACCCTATTTCAAGTGAAAATGAGAGAATGAGAACACTCACCATAATCGGCGGTGGCCACGCACGAATGATGATGGGACTATTGACAAATAATGTATCAGGTTGCAATAACAATCAGTACAGAAGATGATTTTATATATATATATATATATATATATATATATATATATATATATATATATATATATATA
>NNCF01127826.1:75595-126423 GCA_002313205.1 Laupala kohalensis | reverse complement strand
ATATATATATATATATATATATATATATATATATATATATATATATATATATAAATAAGGGAATGTATTGTATTTTGTTCTGATTTTAAGTACTTGAGTGAAATGAGGGTCATATTTCCATATGTATCTTGTACAAATGTGTTTCTGGAGTGAAATTAAAAACGATGTTGCAAGATATGTAATTTGCGCATTGTGAGGGATTAATTTGTGATGATAGTGAGGTCATGAATTTTCAATTTGTCTCATATCCAAATTGAAAATAACTCAAATTTTCATTTTCGAAAATAATTTTTATCCAACGAAAATAAGATCAATATATTAGATCATTAGTTAAATCAACCTAATTGTTGGCGAAGATGATAAATACTATTGGGGTAAATATAATAATCCATCAAAGTCTGAGTTCAAATCCAACCCTCCGTACTTCAGCTTTATAGACAGGAACCAACCCATCGACAAAGTCTGAGGAGGGTCAAATGTGCCCCAACCAAATCCCCACCGTTCCTCACGACAATGGTGGCAGGTGTGGGGTAAACGCTACCAAATCTTCCCCCCCCTTCCTCATGACAAAAGAAATACACACCGCATGCTTGTTTCAGTTGGAGTGCGTCACGACGGAGCCATCTTTAAGAGAATTGAAACAAGTGAAGGAAGAAAGCAAACTCCCATTCGAGGAACAGCTTCGACGCGTCTCACAACGGGTACGTCATGGAATTCAGTATAATCAATTCATATGGATTAATAAAACACAGTAAAATAATTAAAAATACAAGGCATTTGTAAAAGTATCACAAAAAATTAACTACGAAAATGGAGTTAATTGCAAGAATATCAATCAAATACTGTTAGTAATACCCAGAATCTGGTTTTTTTTTCAGTGCCAATTGCATAAATGTTTGTCTTCTTGTCTATATATTTTGAATCAAAATATAATTGAATCAAAATATATTCCATAATGAATACATCAACATAATAATAAATATTCTTCGCAATAATGATTACCAAAAAAATTTCATAGACAAAACAATGAAACAATTCTTTCAGAAGATCAAACATACAAATTCTGCATCCCAAAACAAAAATACCATGAGTAATATGATTGCTGTACCCTTCGTTCCAGAACTAACCAGGAAAATTAGAAAAACCTGCAAAGAATACAACATTCAGGCAATCCACACAATTAATAATAAACACCTCTTTGCTAAAGCACACATGGACAAGAGAGACAAAAATGAAATGACCAATATAGTATATAAAATTCCATTTACAAACTGTGACCTCAATTATAATGGACAGTCAAAACGTAAACTAATGACTCGAATACGTGAACACAAAAATAATATACATAAAAGTAAAGAGGGTGGTATAAATATACATTATGGGACAACAGGCCATAAGATGGACTTAGAAAATACAACTATTGGGGATTATGTACATAATAAACAAAAAAGAATCATAGCAGAACCAATTAATATAAAAATTAACAAAGTTATGAATACACAAATTGAGTCAAAGATATTCACTTCAAAATATGACACAATATTAAATATAATAAAAAATATAAATAAAAACTATAGACAATCCATTCCCTCGTTTTCCCCCCACCACGTTGTTACTTCATAACATGAAGACAACCTGTGCCGCACAGTTCTGATAAGCCTCAGTTCGTTGGGTCAGAGCTAGAGGACAACACCAAATGCCGCGCAACATGCTACAACTGAATGACCCACAACTATACGATACATGCAACAAGAATAGCACGAGATAATTTTAATAATTTTAATACAACTTTTAACCAATAATACGCATGCATCTTAAGAACGTTTCAGGTTTGTACTTTGTCACATATTCAAGTTAAATATTTGTAACAATTATACTAAAAAGTCAGTGATATGATATACTAGATATTTTTATATATTGTTTATAGCAAATATAAGGTACGCCATGTGATTCACAATAAGGATTTTTTACAATTTTGTTAAGAAGAAGAAAAATACATCTGAAGATGGGGAACATACATCCCCGAAACGTTATGTGATAATACGAACTGTAAAAGAGTTTGTGCGTCCTCAATACAAACATGTTGTCATAAATAAGGGCACTGCCAACCAGTTTATCAATTTAAAAGACCATTACTCTTATCTATTTTATTGAATCTATTTCTACGTACACATTAAATTCTTGAAAAAATGTCTATCTATTGCACTCTCTAAAAGCTCGCACCCTAGGTGACAACCTAATCAGCATAATGGTAAAGTGGGCCCAGGATATGTTCAAAATCCATTCCAAGAGGTACAAAATGTGTATCGCTTCTTTCTAGCTGTTTGCTTAGGAGGGAGATACGAGTGAGCCGTAGTAAAGGATATCTCCCAAGTATTTTTTGAACAAAAATCTATTCCTTAAGAATAAATACTCTTTTATATTGGTGTTTCATATACTCATATGTTTTGTTCATTGGTATTGTAATCCAGATAATGAATTATTGTAATAATTACCTTCATTCCGGAAATATCTTGTGAATGTATCTGTTATGATAATTGGCAATATAGTGTATCATAGGGATGTGACTGTATTGGCAGAGCAGTGATTTATCGCGTGGTATCGGTAAGGAGCAGTCACAGTCTGTTCCATTTCCACGCTAGTACCGGTACTGATTTTCACAATCATAACCTGATCACAGCTCGGCTCTGTCACGGGTCGCAGAGATCCGTGTCGTAGTCACAGAGTTAGTTTTCAGCTCGCTTGTCACATTTACCATTGTTAAAAAATATCAATCGCTTTCGCATCTTTACGTTCTTGCCTTACTGATAAGATAATGACGGGAGACAAATAGTGATTTTGGAAACAGGGACTATCCCATTCTATGACTTTCACTGGTATTATAAATTTGTGAAATGAAATTAATACAAATTGGTAAGTTAAATTATCAATAAGAAAATGAAAACAAAATCTTGGTGGTGTTTCAAAATTCTAATACTAACATTAAAAAGGAGCTGGTGATATATCAACTTCTACATAATTGAAAATCAAGGGTTGACAATATAAGAAAAACGTTTATACAATTTATTCGGTAAGCTTTCGTTATTATATTTTTTCACGCTAGTAGTCGAAGAATCATAAGAAGTCACAATTTTCTAGTAATGCATATTTTATTAACACGATTAAATTTTGTATGTTTTCGATGACAACACCAAATAAACTAACAACAGTTTGGTGCGAAGCAGGAACAGGGAACAAATACCAGAGACTTTTTACTCCAGTCAAACTCCGCGACGAAGTCGCAGCCTCTGACGGTGAGGCCCGTCAAGAACGGGCGGGGAGTAGAAGAAGCAAAATCCCCGGGGCCCGAGCACAGAGGGGTGCGGATACGGAAAGTAAAACAAAATGTATTTTATGGCGAGTTTTTCATAAACTACACGCAACGAATGTATAAAAACTCCGCCTTGTTTACACAAAAATAGTATTTTCATACTTTATCATAAGAAAATACGATAGACGAAATTTTGGAAGTAAGGTCCCTTAACATGTATGTTATTAAAATAAGAATAAAAATAGCATGTTGCTAATTTTCTTCATTCTTAATGGCTTAGGAAACTTAATAGAACTTTTCATTCAGAAGGCGAAGAGATCCAACTTTCAAGTTAAAACATGCGGACTTTGTCCTACCTATAACTTGCTCAACCAAGAAGTGTTAGTGGAAATGACTACATTCTTCAACTAAGGTCGTTGTGACGTTTTGAAATGAATTCAATTTATATTTACGTAAATTTGAATGTATTTCACGGAATTTCAGTTTTGTTTTTATAATAATTTTTTTTCAATTAACTGTAGTAAATATTTATCAGAAGTTCCGACGTTTTTTATGCAGAAGGTAAGCACATGATTTTAATTTTGTTTGAACCATTTATTGTTACTGTACTTTTTAACTTCGCCTATTTATAATAACTCAATCGTTTTATTTAGTAAAATTTAAATACGAAAAAGAGAACAACATTTCAAAAATTATAAAAATTTAATGCCACGGTGACTCCAAAATGTTTCCAAGATATTACGCTCCGTGTGATTCACCTTGTCGTTAATTTGACCTAAAATGAGCAGGTCTAATTTTGACCTCGCTTTGATCCAAAATGACCATGTCTTCCCCGACAACCTGGAGGTGTATGTACCTCCCGATCAAACTCTCTCCCACGATATCTGAAAATTCAACAACCAAGATTTTATTGTTTGCAAGTAAATCCTATCTTAAATGTTAAATTCGATTTGGTGGTGTAGTAGTCTTAATAATTTTGCCACATATTGATATTCATGTTTCATTACCAATATTGTGATCTTTCACTGTTGCACAACTCTCGGCTGAGTGGAGGAGGCCCGTGAACTGAAACTGTACCCCGGGGTCCGGTTCGGCTCTCGACGACTCTGTGGACCGGTAACGTGTCACTGTTCCAACTCTCTATCTGGAACAGTTGGAGCAGTGATAAACTTTTTCTTGACCGATTCATTCCTAGTGTATCATCAACACGGTTCTAATTTCTGAACAAAATTCTTCATTATTTCAGATGGGAATTCCTCTAACGCAAGGTCGCAGAGAATCACTCGTAAGGGGAGTCATAGATAGAAGACTGAGCAAACTGCATGATGTAAGTAAAATTGTATGCATTGGTAACGCGCCATAAATGTTTAACAAATTGGCGGATTTATTCCGATATAGAGAAAACAAAAAACAAGAAAAATAAATAGCTTTCTCCTAATTATAAGTCAATAAGGTGCTGTACACTTCTTGCTAATATTTCAAGAAAATCATGAGAATATGTGGGTTTCGAAATGTATGCAAATACATTTTGACACGTAAACGTTGACTTGATTTGGAAAATTATAAAAAGCATATTACTATTTACTTAGTACAATTGCTTTCCATGAATACAGCAACCTTCTTCCTCCTCACTGTGCAGAAATGAAAAAATTGAGGAGCTCTTCCTTTCGTGAATTATTATTATTAAATATTATAATTATTAATTATTATTATTATTGTAACCTCTCGTGAACCCGATGGACATGCCTTTAGACCCTGTTGAGCGATAGTCTAACTCACAAAATTCGCGTAGTACTTAACGCTTCTGGTGTGATGAACCCTCTCTTAGACAATAGTTCTGCCGTAGACGTTGCGCGCAAAGGAGAAGACTATTCCAGAGGTAGACGAGAAGAAGCCAATTGCTAAAGAAGCACCTAAGACCAAAAGTATTTCTGGACCGCCTAAGACGTCTCTTCCTGGAGAATCGAAGACACCTGCTCCCAGAGAGTCAAAGACTCCGGTTCCAGGCGAGCCTCAAAAGCCTCCCCAGGTACGCCAGGCAGAAGCAAACATTAATATTTTGCTAAAGGGTATATTGTTCGAAACCTTAGAGCTTTCAAAACCAGCTTATTTTATTGTATTTTGCAATATTGGTAACAAACACAGAATGTTCCAGAACTCAACGACCTACTCATCACATGTATAGTGAACGTGGAGTAATGTAGTACATACCACACTTCTAAGAGATTTGTAATAATATACATACTATTCTTGTACTGCACTAAAATATGTTTTCCGGAATTTTTTTAAAAAGTACCATTATTACGGGAGAAAAAATAGTTTATCAAAACACGTTTTTTAATACCCAAAACCAGTCATTTCATGACTGTCCAATAAGTTCAGTTTTTGCCGAATGTCACATTTTGATAGTATTTTTACGTAAGTCATATGAAAAATAAAATTTGAGGTGGTGCCGATTCATATAAATCCGGAATGAGTCTTTCTTCGCAATACATTCTAACATCTCTCACTCCCAACTATAGCTACAGACCATGTAAATCAGTTACTTTTCCTGATACATTTGTGTCAAAGGACTCATAGAAAGAAAACAAAAAATCCGTGTGATTATCTATCTATCTATCTATCTATCTATATATATATATCTATATATGGTTTTAGATCGCTAAGATGCATGCAACAGTATTAGTATAGTACAATTAGGCCAAAAAACGACCAAACCCAAACATTCAAAGATAAAAGTTCTAACCTACGCCAAATTGTTCTATACATCCCTCTTCGTTAGTGCAAAGAAATTACACCAAATAGAGCGTCGGGTTCGGGGGGAGGGGCTGGAAAATGGGTGAAATTACCCTTTTCAACAGTTTTTCACAAATATCTCGAAAACTATAAGGCCTCACCTAAAATTTTGAAGTACATTAATTGTTTAATAAAAATAGTTCTACGCATTTTTGTACTGCGATCAACAGTTACGGAGATATCGAGGGTCTAAAAATATTATTTCACTATTTCCGTGAAATTTCTCAAAATCACTTGAAAATCGCAAGTTTAAGTACATGTAACTGCTATTTTTACCATAACTTAACTATTCATTATAATATATAGTCTTGGTAGCTCAAGGTTCTAGCTTGCTACGCATAAATCCCGGGTTCGATTCCCGGCAGGGTCAGAATATTTGTTGTGTTTCACATCAATGTCTCAGTTCATGTATCTCAGACGATGGAAAAGTAACCCTCTGCGACTTACTACCACAGTTATAAGTCTTGGAATCGGCAATGTGTATTATATCTTCACCAAAACTATTTCACAACGTGACTTAGTATAGGACTGACGATGTGAGAAACTAGGTAAAGAATGGCATTCAGAAGTTAATTTATTTCATCTTTGTTTGAGTTGATTTCTGTATTAAAAATCTTCACTTTATTTTCGCATGTTGTCGCTTATCCTGTAAAATCTTCTAGATGTTTAATTAATTTTCAAAGATCGATGAGTTAAGATACTTATTAAATTGTTTATTTATTTCGTTGAGACTTTTAACTAGTTCACCACCGTGATTCCGTGAAGTCTTTCATAATATTTTAAAGAACATCTTATAAGCTTCAATTATATTAAAAAATATATTGGCAAGGTTTACCTGTTCAGCTTTGTAAGTATAATTATCGTTGGCATTTGTAGGTAAAGGTTTCGAAATGTAATGCATGAAGAAAGAAAAAACAATAGTCAGCTGCACGAAAATGTGCACGAATTGAGTCAGCGACACAAAAAGAAGCAGTCAACGGAATTTAATTTTTACTATGCAATTTGCTTTTTAAAAGGTGAACAGTACTTCCATTCGAAGTTAAACAGTATTTTATTTGATGTGATGATTTTACTTTACTTGAAGAAAAGTGATAAATGTATGTTCTGTGTGGCGCAAGATTCCAGTTCGTTACATTTGGTTCACGGGAACCTCATTCATTCAGCGCCATTTTGTTGGTCATAAAAATATCAACCGTGTTCGATTCGTCGACAAGGATCCAAGGGGGTTTCGTTGGAGACAAATAAGTTCCAGCAATGTCCTGAACGTCTCTCCAAGCCACGTCCGGTACAGGGTTTCAATAAATTTAAATAGCAGCAGACTGTCGTAAACGTGTATATAACAGCGACCATAGCCAGGAATAATATTTCATCAATCCTTTTTCCATAAATCATAGACATTATTAAGTGACGTTCTACCAATCGAAATGTTTTTGAGTATCGTGATATTTTCTCAAGATTCTATTGTTTCTAATTTCACGCGTCTTTGAATCATCAAATCAGGAATCTCTCGACGCAGGATGTCTGAAAACGGTGCTGTGAACTGAAAATACCTGTGAAAAATATCGACATAGGCGAAGATACTCAATCTTCCTCCAACGAATAGTGTTAATGTCAACCGTTTGTAGATACTTTTTTTCAATTTTTGAATAGTTTGAAATTTCAGCGAGCTGGATCCAAACATTTAACCCACCCTGCATTGAAATCTCTTAGATTGCGGTGAACCTCACCGCCAGGTAACAGATTAATCATGTTACGTCGAATGAAAATGGGAGACGGGACCGGGATTCGAATCCCGGTCCCGTCTCCCATTTTCATTCGACGTAACATGATTAATCCACCCTGCATTGCCAAGAAATTTCCATTTCATCCGGTAAACGTACATAGAATAGCAATTAATTAGGTTTTGAGACTTTGTATTGATAACTCTAATTATTCAATATTATTTTAAAGTAATTTATTGTAATGAAAAGTATGACTAACCGTAAAATACTGTGTAGCGATTGAGAACATGTTGAACTATCAGTCTGGTGCAACATCTACTTAATCGATCTCATGGGAGGAAATATCTATCAATTCACTCATCGACAATAGAATATTCAAAACCTTGGGGTACAGAAATATAATGATTCGTTTAAGTAAGATTTTATTATTATATTGCATTCTCCGCACGTCTAGATTTTCTCATGAAATGGACAAATCAATCTTAGTTTTTAAAGGAATTAAACAGAAATAAAGAATTTCAGTCAATTCTGAGATGGTCTATTTTTGGATGATTATGAAAAGAATGTTCTGTATGTATTTCTCGTCATGACCGACTGAGGATCGCTGTAACGAACCCTAGTGAGGTCGGAGACTACGTGGGTTTCCTTACCTGACACTTTTTAAGTAAATGAATTTTTGACTTTCAACGCGCTAAATCAGTCATTTAACTCACTGTGCAATAAACTAAATCCTGTAACTTTACTTTATTTTCGGCAATGGTCCTAATGTCATCAAGTTGATAGCTTAAAATGTTGTACTTACCTATTCCCACGTAGCTACAATAAAAGGATGCAAAAAATTAAGCAATGGAAAGCGTAGCGAACATTACGATTTCAGTGTGCTGCGAAAATTACAATTTCTTTGCATTTTTTGTCAATCCGCAAATAATACAATTTTACCCCACCATTACGTCTGTAATTGTTACTGCAACACAAAAAATGTAAAGGACCATTTTTGCTAACTTTAATGATGAACTTGAATCCTTCAAAGAACGTATTCGCAAACGTTCCGCTGAGAAGATTCAAGAAGCTGAAGAAGAGGAGCGCAAATCTCGTTTGGGTCCAGGTGGACTTGACCCTGTTGAGGTGTTTGAAACTCTTCCTCCTACTTTACAGAAATGTTTTGAATCCCAAGATATTCCATTGCTGCAAGAAACAATTACCAGTATGCCTGAAGAAGAGGCAAGGTTTCATATGAAACACTGTGTTGATTCTGGTCTCTGGGTTCCTGATGCCAAGAAAGCAGAACGAGAAAAGGATTCCTCTGCTGCTGAATGTGGTGATTCAGATGAAGAACCCAACTCAGAATCGACAGAGAAATGAGGGTAGATCTGTGAGCATCAATGGCNTAGATGCTTTTGTCTGTTATGAGATTCTTCTATATTTGTATTCTAATTATTAATTCATGTTCCAGGGTAGATCTGTGAGCATCAATGGTGTTATTGATCACTATTCTGAGAGAGAAAACACTTAAGACAAGCTTGTTTAAAGATAAGTGCTATTAACATGTTATACTTGTTGTGTTGAAGTGTGACAAAGAATTATGTAATGGAATTATCTTCATTACCCACAGAGAGAATGAGTTCATGTGAAAGACATGTTAACCTTCATCACACATTTACCTTGTAGGTAGAATCAATACATTGGAACTTGTTTATGCATTTATTTCTCATCAAAAAGTTTCTTAACATTTTATTTTCTATACTTTACATAGAACTTACAAAAATTGGTGGTGCTTATAATGCATGTTGAAAATTGTTAAAATTTTATTTATTGCAGTTTTTTTAAAACTGAAATGATTATGGCTATAGTGAAGTGATTTGCAGGGACCATTTGACTTATTAAAATTTCATATTGTATTCATTTTATCTGGAAACTGTTTGAAGAAAGCTTACTAATTGTTTATCATTACTGTATTAACTATTGTCAGCATTTTATAGGTTTCCTGCTGAACACATTTTTTAGTAGATATACCAGCACCATTCAAATAATATGTCAAATTGTTTGGTATCAAAATACTTTCCAAAACTTCATTCAGAAAATGGGAGCATGTATTTGAGAGTAATGGGAGCATCCTGTTTTCATAATAAAAACTGACACAATTACAAAGACTTAAGTGTCAATTTTTTTTTTAATAAATGAAAATGTTTTTGTTGCATCATGGTATAGGTATACATAAAGAACAAGCTGAACTTGGTACTGCATTGTAAATGAGCTCAAAGCTATAATTGGTATTATTTGCTGTGAACTTCTTGAATATTTTGTGTGTTCAGAACTTAAGACCTTCTGTATACATGTTGCCTAGTATAATCAGTGTAAGAAGTATTTCACTCCTAGTAAATAAATTATCATTGGAAAATGATTTTCACAAAGATGGTATATACCCAATAACTACATTTGTAGATGTAATAAATAATTATCGTATTCCTCATTAGGTTTAGCATTAAATCACTGTTATGGATTATCTATTCTCTGTATATTATTACTTCCAGTATTTTCGCAAAAAATTTCAATGAAATACTATTTATATGAAATTATGTGTATACTACTAGATCAATATAATGTACCAGAAACTTTTAGCTAGATTCAGATAGTTTTCGAAATATTTGCAAAAAATTGCTGAAAAAGACAATTTTGACCATTTCCTACCCCCCCCTTCACCGAAACCCGATGCGCTATGTTGTGGAACATTTAATCGCTACGAGGAGGGTAGGAACAATTTGACATAGAGTAGAACTTCTCTTCTTAAATGTTTGGATTTGATGATTTTTGAGGTAATTGTACTATACTAAGACACGTAATGAAACATTTTGGAATGAAGTCCGTTCAGATATTATCTATATTACCGGTTTCAAATAAGAACTGGTAGTACTCGTAAGTCACAAATGGTCATTTTACCGTCATCTTAGATGTATGAAACCTGTCCTTGAAGTGAAACACAACAAATTTTCTGACTCAGTCGGGAATCGACCCGGGGTTTCTGCGTAGCAAGCGAGTACCTCGAGCTACCGAGACTATATATTTAATGAATAATAAATTTATGGTCAAAACAGCAGTTACATTTTTGAAACTTTATGATTTCGAGAAATTTCAAGGAAATGGTGAAATAATCATATTTTTATCTCCTTCATATCTCCGTAACCGTTTATCGCAGTACAAAAATCTAAAGAACTATTTTATTGAAAATTTGATGTACATTAATTTAACGTACTGCAAATTTTTAGCTAGATCTCATAGTTTTCGAGATATTTGCGAGAAACTGTTGAAAAGGGTAATTTCATCTCTTTGCCACCCCCTTCCCCCAAAACCCGACGCTCTATTTGATGTACCTTTTTTGCACTAACTAAGAGGAAGATATAGAACAATTTGGCATAGGTTAGAACTTTTTCCTTTAAATGTTTGGGTTTAAACTTAATTGTACTATACTATATTCTCAGATTTCTTGTAGCAGTTTCTTTTCAGGCACTATGATGGTTCGCAAAAATTTCCGAGTACCCACCTATTTAATATTCTTACTTCAACAGCTTTACTGCATGGAGTATATCTGTTAACAGGTTCTCCCCTTCTGATCACAGAAACAACGTCGTCCCGTTGTATTCTAAAACAAGCCAATCTATATATCCTCTAAGTATCGAAAACGCATCATATCAACATCAGTTTGTTCATGCAAAAGAACGAAATACGTGACTCATTGGGTGTATATACGAAGAAATAACCTCCTAAGAAAATTGCCGGTGTATTTCTTGATTTAAATTTTTATACAATTAAATAAATTTAACGTCAAAAAAGCAGTTACAAACCCCGTATGAAAATATACTAATTTACTCTCTGGAAGCAAGTAAGGGATCTTGCCATCAATTCCGAACAAAGGCCGTAAGGCAAAGGCGGATTTATCATTTCAGCATACTCCTTGGGTAAGAATACAGTTAGCTACGTGTTATGCAAGGTCTCTCCGATAAGTAAGGCGAAACTTTTAAAACTCTTGAAAATAGTTCGATTGGGCATCTACACATTGTTTCCAGCGAAACGACGGTACGTGTCCTGGAAGGCGTCTTCGGGAACCTCGTCGAGGGCCTTCGGTACAACGCTTTGGATCTTTTCAATCGTCCCAAATCGGTTTTTTTTCAGGTGCTTTTGATCCTGGGGAACAAAAAAATGTCAACCGGGGCAAGGTCCGGATTGTTCGGGGACCTTGTTTGTGTCAGTGTTGCAAAGTTATTCTTGACTAGGAACTTCCAAACCAAACGCTCAGAGCAGTGTGGCTGGGAGCGTTTTCTTAGTGGAAACTTGAAACCTTCAGGAAACTACTGGAGAGATTGAGATCATCAGGACACTCAATCGACGATCCGTATTCAACAAATTTCGCCCACGAGCCACTTTTGGTTGGCGATGAACGTCCAGAGCGGGGTGCATCGGCTTCCTCTTCCCGGCCATCCTTAAACATCTTCACCCACACGGAAACTCGAGAATACGAATGATCTGCGTCCCTGTAAGCTTCTTTAATCATTGCGTAGGTGTCGGCAAGATATTTGGCACAAAATTTTATTGCGTACCGTTGTTTGAGCGAGTCCTCCATTACGCGTCGTGACACTGACAGTAATCGGAGTTCACTAAAACAATGATCCGGACGCTCCGAGAGCTCGGAACAATGATCTTGACAGCGCTGGATAGCGTAAGCCCCCCACACCTAACCCAACCGATTCAAACGCGCTACGACCAGTAGAAGCGCAGGAAAAAAAAAACATTTGCCTTACTTACCGGATAGACCTTGTAATATCAACAGATTACCAACAAATTTATATTTAATAAAACACAAAAACTAGAGTTCTTATTAATTTCAAACTGTAGGTTATTCGGAATATGTTGTTTATAAATCATAAGCATTAACATAACTATAAATTCGATATTAATTACTACAATAATCCGCTGCCCCTATGCAAGTGTCTAGGGAACCTGTATTTAAAATCCGCCTCTACCCCCGAAGGNGAGCCAGGATGGGGCTACAGAATCAATATGTACATAACCGTTATGCTTTTGTTTTTTAAAATATTTTTCTTGTGAAAAGACAACTCAGTCATCGGTTAAATTTTTTTTTCCAGGAAGAGAAACCTCGTAATGCTGAAGAAACGAAGATCTCAGGTTTCAAGTCGGTTTCTTCATCAGGTCAGCATATTTTCGTTTCACATTACATACAACTTCATAACATATAATATGCCATTTTAATTCGTTTAAAAGGAAAAAAAGCGAAGGAAATTTATATTAACGGAGTAATGAAATAGAAAAATGGATTTTAAAAGTAATTAGTATCTAAAAAGCTATAATTTTATGAAACGAATTAGGCAGAATACTACAATGGTTCTATAATCTGTATTAATATATAAGTGGGACAATTAAAAAAAAAATTTGTAACCCAATAGACCACAATTCAATTACCAACATGAATGCACGTGAATAATGGATTGATATTCGTTGATCATTGTATAATACTTTATACTTTAGTCGTCTTATAATTTTATTAATTGTAGTAGGTCAAATATCACTGTAAATGTAATAATATATTTTATTACATTAATTTTTTTATTTAAAAATTCGTTCATCCACAAAATATGAGAAAAACCCGTCTATGTTATTCTCTAAGTAAGTTGTTTTGAAAGGTGTAACTACATTTAGTACTAACATCTCCAAAATGAGAGGATCATTGTTGTTGAGAAGAGCGGAGTGTGTTTCACTGCATCACCTTGTCACTAATTAGGTGGAGGAAAGCATATTTATTGTAACACCCATCCACACAATAATGAGGGACAAAATTCATGTTATCATATTTTTAGTTTTGAGAATATTGAAATGGGCAATGTTGTGTTTTGGCAAAACTGCTATTCCTACAACATTTCTGGATAATACCTCCATTATCCGTTATGAATATCACACAATATAAATCTTAGAGAATATTTATGAAATATTATTTCATAATAGCTTTCAATATCCAGTTATTGTGTGAAGTTTCTCTTGTTCTGTAATACGACATAACTTTTAAATACAAGAATAAAGAACCAATAAAAACTTGCGAGAGTAATATTAAAATGACCCGAAAAATTTATTTGACTATAAATTCAGTAAGTATTCCATTGACAGATTGACTTGAAAAATTTGAATAAAAACCAATATGGGATGATTTTTTTTAGAGAGATTTAAGTCATATCATCCAGTCATTAATAATGGAAAAACTATTTACGACTATGTGTGAATACTAAAGGAGGTAATATTTGTATCAATATTTATGTCGAGTGGATTTCAGAAGCAGCTTTCGTGTTTCGTGATTTTCTCGTCATAGACTTCTTTCAAAATAATTAAAATTGTCCTTGAGAAATATTCATGAAACTCTGAGGTAAATTAGATTTTCTTTAATTTTGTTCTTGATAATATCCAACGCAGACATGTTTTAAAGGTGTTTAATTCAACTTAAAAATAATGGCAGATTTAAAGAAAATTAAATACGCTACATGGCTAACTACGAATTGAGGAGTTTCAAAATCAGTACAATTAAATGCATTAATATAAATAGAGTTGTTTACCACGTTGCGTTGTATTTCAGAAGTTGTGTTGTATCTCGAAGATTCATACACTGTTCAAACAGTTACGTAGAAACTTGAAACCTTGCTCTGTCATCTCATCGCTTGGTCAGAGTTATTTGCTTCATTTGTTTGAGTCGCAAATTTCCATTTTATGGGATTGGCTTCTAAACGCTTCAATTGTGATTACAAATTAATCTCTAATAGGATATGATACTAAAAAATCCCGTAGAACAGATTTTTACAAGATGCAGATCATTCGATCTGTAACCATTCTGACAATTTTGACTTAAAACCCACGGTCGGCACTCCTATTGGGAGTCTTTTCACTACGTTCGGTGGGACAACCGTCTAGCTCCCACAAGCCAGTGAGTATTATGAAGAACACAGCGCCCGAGGGTGAAAAGGGAATTCCGTCCAATATCATATTGGACAATTGGGCACATTTTCGCTCTTCAATAAATTTATTGTCAAAAAAACTGTACAAACAGCGTATGACCAAGCTTTCAGTGCATATAGATATCGTTGCGTTTGGGCGGTATCCCGTACCTCTTTGTCATGCTGAGAAAATACAGAACAACTATTTTATAGAGCTGAGATATTAATTGTAAGAAAATGATCCCACGTAGAAATTTCGAGTTGTGATGACGTCGTTACAACGTCTTCAAAGTCGTGGCGATGTTAAAAAACAACTTCGTGAAGACGTTGCCAAAGACGGAATGTCGAAATTGCGAATGTGGTTCCAACCATCCAAAGAGAAATGGGTCACTATTAACGGGAGACTCATGCGCTATAATAATAATAATATTATTATTGCTATTATTATTATTGCTATTATTATTGCTATTATTATTATTGCTATTATTATTATTGCTATTATTATTTATTGTAACAGTCGTCTCAGCGTCGTATAACGGAGTCATATCAACGTCGTCCTACGACTCGATCTCGACGTCGAAACGTAGTTTATTATCGTCGTCTCGACGTCACATAACGACGTTGTCTTGACTTCAAATTTCGGGAAATACGAAGTCGGGACGGCGTCGATTATTCGACGTCATCCTTCGACTCGATATCGACGTCGAAGTACGTCGAAGTACGTCGAAAATCGGTTCAACGTCGGCGATTTCTGCGTGGGATACGATAATATCTCTTTCTTAAGAATATTATGAAGAACACAGTAAATAATAAACTATATTGTCAAAAAGGCAGTTGCCAATAAGGTTTTGCATATGTATTGAAAAGAGAGTATGTGATGTCACCTTAATGCGGTAACTGACGATATTAACAAGAATGAATGAGAAAGTGAATTGTCTTTCTAAAATTATTCTAGGATGTTGCAATTTTAATGATTCATACGTTTTTGCATACATTCACGAACAAAAATTCGAGAAAATGGCAAAAGAATTTCAAAATTTGTCCTACTGGAAATTTAAAGAAATGTATATATTCTGAAAGTGCAGCAATAAGAAGCTCACCGGACAAAAAATTTGTCACTCCTAGAGAAATCATGAAAAGCATCATTTAATACCGTGTAACTTGATAACTACCTGGATTCGATTAGAAAGTGAGTCCACTTTTGATCAGACAATTGAAGACGCTCAGCTTTATGTGGTTGTTTGAGAAATTGCCTCTTGCGAGATGACCGACTCCAAATGTTCATTGTATGCAGTTCCCGTTGCAATGTTCCCTCGCTAGCAGGTTGGGATGGACCTTCATTCGCTGACTGCAGCAATTCCTGTCGGGTTTGGAAACGATTTTGATTCACAAGCCGTGAAACTCATCTCCAGTCCCTCTCAGTCAGGATTCATAATTTCATAGTTCTGACATCGTATTTCATGGCCATGTGTGTTATACCACTGCTTGTAGACACGTTGAACAGTCCGCTGCAAAACATCAACAAATCCAGAAACTTCACTCACCGTATGGACACGGCCTAACACGATTGCCCCATTTTGCTTCTCTTTCACATCCGTAAATTTACCCATCTTTACGTACGATTTTCGCTTGAAACAAAAATGTCTCACTCAACACTACTGCCTTATGATCACTTAGAGATAGTGCGCGCGGCGTTGAACACGTGACTTACCAATTCCGCAATCTGTAAAGGCTTAACAATTCATCTGTTCTTGCGCTCTAGGGTGACTAATTTTTTGTCCAGTGAGTTTATTTAAAAATTAAAGAAAAAATACCTGAAAAATTTATCACCAAAAATCCCTTGTTTTAATCAGGGACACAGCTAAAATAGGACGAAGATATTGAGAGGATAAAAGAAGGAACTCTTCGTTGAGGCGCAAGGGTGAACTTTTTATTCAAATTTTGCACCAGAAGGGTTCTTTTTGATGACCAATCGAATGAGCAATGACTTGTGAAAATGAGAGTACTTTTTACAATATTTTCTTGCTAATTCTTTAACCTATTAAAATTAATAAATAAAAAAAATTATAGTCTTTATTAACATCTTATTATTCTACATATCAATTTTGTCAGAATTATGATCGCTCTGTAAATGTCACAATTTTCCTTTCCAAACGTCTTTTGTTGACGCAGGATCTATACGCATGATGGAGCCCGCTATTCCCAAGTCACTACCTGCTTGGGATATGGACCAATTAAACAAAAGGTAAGACTATATGTACGAATAAAATCCTTGAATGTTGCGAACCGGCAGCGATACCAGAGTCCTCAGCGGGACGGGTCCATTTCTCATACAGCCCAAATTCGCTACGTACAATTTCTCGTAGCTCACTTCTTATCTCTCGCGTACTCATATTAGTAGAGCCCTAATAATAGCTATGGTTTCTACTTAAGTGGATTCTAGAAGAACAACTGGAAAATCGCACTAAATCCTAACAAATCCCGAGCCAAAATATTCACTCAACGTCCGGTCTCCCACCCACAACTACTCTCAATTCAATTAGAAAATATCCAAGGACCATATTCCAAACGCCAGTTAAATACCTTGGAGTATTATTAGACACGAAATTACACTGAGGTCGTCATATTTCAAACAATCTCAATAAAACTCATAAAAGACTCCATCTACTAAAATCCATCATCCACAGAAAATTACCGCTAAAATTTGAATGCGCCCTCTTAACATGCAAAAGAATATTTCTCCCATTACTACTTTATACAAGTCCGATATGGGGCTGCGCATCAAAAACACGCACAAATAAAATCCAGATATTCCAGAACAATTCACATCGCGCCATAGTACATAAAAAATAAAAACATCCATAAAGAACTACAATTTCCAACAATAGAGCAATAAACTCCTCAAAAAAAATTAACTTCATGTCTCTGGTACCCTTTACTTCAAACTTGGAATTTCCTCAAATTTACCTACCCGCATTATAAACAGATATCCCTATCCTAACTTACTTATCCACATTAGCAACCCATAAGAAACTCAAACCCTTCTCGTAATCAAATAATCTTATAATTCGTTGTTTAATTTCTCTTGGAGGTGTCCATTGACTTCCCCATTGAATCATTTCGGCATGCTCTGTGCATTGGAAATTCGAAAATCACCTGTAGAGCAGAAATACTGAGCGGTGAATTTTGTACCCACGAAAATTGGGGGGGGGCGGAGAGACTAGAAGGGAAAAAGAAACCAGCTGAGTGGAAGTGACGTAGGATAGCGAATTATACCCATGTGATCGTACTATGAGGAACTGTGCCTAGAATTTGGGGGAGTTAGCAGAAAAAAAGAATTAAGTTACACTATACTCATTTAATGAACTAGTTCTTCCATCACTATGTCCTTGTGTAGATTATTAAGATACTTTCAATACTTCGACATTGGATTTTGATAGCGCATTAACTAGATTATTTCATAACACCACTTAAAATGTTAGTTTCTGGTGTTGAATGTCGCTGAATATGACTTCGCAACCTTTCATCGAACATATGAACGAGATTTTGAGAGAACTAATCACAGGACTAATCATTGAAATCTTGTCTGTTATTAGTATCGTCGCCTGCCTCTGTTAATAATGACATCTAGCCGTGCAGACGATGACCTAGATACTAACTGCGTTGATGACATTTTCTCTTGTCTCCAGGTACAGTTCTGACGTATAGTCATTTGTATGTAGAGAGGCAAGTTGCACAAAATTCAATCGAGTATCGAGTAGATTCTCAAACTTCGGAGGATCTTCTGAGCGATCATCACCTACAAGGCACTAGGGTGATCAAAATGACCACCATTTGTTTTTATTTACCTTGGTTCCTCATGAAATTAGTGATGATGAATTAGTGAAAATGTTAAAATAAGTTTAGGAAAATGGGTTTATCAATTTTAGTTGAATCAAGTAGTCAGATAACTTTAAACCAATCCTAACTAGGACCAATATGGCTGTCATCTGACTGTTCTCGTGATAATGTTTGGGACCCAATCAAATGACACGACGTCCATATAGCTTCTCTCTCATTTAAAGAACTCTTACGGAGCTATATACAACCTCGGTTGTCAGCTCAGCATTTGGCCACATTTAGAAACGAGTAGACCGCTACGGATTCTCTCTTGATATAGTTGTTCACTGGGAGAACTACGTCCCTGGCTAGCTTTAACAAAGTATCTTTTCTATCACGGTAGAAAAGAAAATAGTATTTAAGAAATTACCCAATCGTGTGGTCACTGCAGCACATAAAAGAGAAGTGATGCTATTCCGTATCCGGCCGCGCAGATGCTAAGGGCTACTGCGCACCTCAAAGCCACACACTATCATCCACGGTGACTGCTGTAAATAACGTTTTTATTTGTGAGCAAATAATGCTGCATTTGCATTTGATTTCAGAGATTTTGGGGAGGCTACTACCGCCAGCTTCACCAGTCTGAAGAAGAAAACTTCCAAAAATTCCACCCACGAGGTAAGACATGCAGTGCTCCCTATTAAAAAAACGAATTTCGCTTGGAAACAATACATGCTTATAAATTCATACTTATGACACTTTTACTTCAATACGAAAAATGTGATTCGTAAAGTATTCATTTGGTTGTACATTCGAACAAGACGTTCGGTTATGTATTATTACTTTTTATCCCCTAAAATAATGAAATACAAAAAAAATAAATCATAGAAACCTAATTAAGTTTCATATTATTTCTTTAACTATTAAAAACATTACTCAAGTAAAACACGCATAAAATGTCAACCCCCGCGACAAAAGCAGTTCGTACATCTCCCCGAGTAGAAGTAACTAACGTAAGCAGAGTGTAGCACATGCTGTAAGCAAGAGTGGCAAGGATATGTGCTATCTATATCTTATCACCCCCCACCCCCACATAATCCCCTGAATCCCCTGTACTTTTTGTTGTTTATGTTTACGCATTGCCCTCAATTTGAAATCCAATCGCCGGCACAGCTTCGTATATGGCTCGCCAGCCGTAAGGAAAGGGGACAAGTAGATATTTCCATGACGTGAGATGAAAATAAAGAAAAATCGTCTAATTATAAAGCAAGCGAACAACGCGGCGCTACATAATTGCTATGTGAAACTGATTTCCATCCTAATATCATTGAACTGATCTGTGAAACAAAACTCCTGCATAATAAGAGATTTAAAAGAAAATTTAAAAAAAAAACTTTTTCACATAAAAATTGGGGAGGGGTGTATACAGGACTTGGTTATAAAATGAAACAAAATATGAGGGGGTTGAAAATAATGCTATATTCTACCATACGAAAGGATTTGAAATACAACCGAAAAATAACTTTTAATAAGTCATAGTTTACAAAAAAAAACTAAATAAAAAACGAATTTTTTGAGTAGCGCACTGAAAAGTAAGAAATAAGTATTTACCTTTTATAGCTGTACAAGTTAATATAAAACGGGGGAGTGCAGTGCGCTTATTGTGCACAAAGTAAAGAAACCTAACAGCGCTACCCTTTACTCACACATTCATCTCGTTTTCATGTTAACTTGTACAGTTGTAAAACATTTGTTCTTTAAATTGGTAATTAAATTGAAAAGTGTTGGGTAGTTATATGTGCTTTTGTGCATTATGTCTAGACCACTATTATGTAGAAGTGCGCCACACGGTTTTAAATTTTTCAATGTATTTTGCCTCTAAACTTTCAGGCACGAAAATCAAGCAGTGTCCTTAAAATGCGCACTTCTGCCATGTCAGTGACTGGTCGACATAAATCAGACGAGAAGAGTAATGCGCCCAGAAAAACAACAAGTGACCCTGAAACCCGACTTGCTGTCGTTACTTCGTCCTCTGCTATTGTCCTGAAACCCATACTGCGAAAAGCGAAAGATTCTCAGGCATCTGAGGGAAGCTCGATAAGATTGGCTACACTAATCACGTAAGAAGGATAATTCATAATAGCGTGAATGTTTTGAAATTATTATTAGTCTTAATATTAGTGTTGTTATTATTATATATTACAGGGAACAATCGGACCAAAACCATATGGAATATCATAAAATTTACGCGCCCCTTCAGAAAACCACCAAGAAAACATTTCCCTACTAGATAGCAAAATAGTTTGAAATCTAAAGGACATAGCAAATTTGTTTAACTCTTAAGTTGGTAAAATATCGAAATCAGAAATTCAAAATCAAGTGTTCACCTGATACATTCACCCACAATTCTCAGATAACGCTTCCAAATAATTACTTTGTAGTAAGTAGATGCTCAATTGTTTTAGAGCTTACTGGCCACCAAGATTGTTCTTCGGATTTTCCTTCGGTACTTTGATCGAATTGATTAAAACCTTTTCCCCTGAAGAGTGAAGTATCTTTCTCTACCAAGCGGTCATGCTTAGTCATTAATTGCAATAAACCATTTTTCTGTTTCTCAAGGTCCGAGTATCTACCGTTCCAAAACTCGAAAATTCATGGTACTGAATAAACTTCTAGAAAAACGCTGCAAACCACAATTAAAAAGTAGTTCAGAATTGAGAGTGTCTTTATTTTTAGAGTCGTTTCAGTGTTATTGTTACTGGTTATGTAGTACAACCTAACATGCTTGAATTCAATTGTGCGTGTGATTCGTAATGCAGTTCGAACGATATGAACGAGTGGAAGGAGCGAGCTCTACATTCAACTAAAGAGTGCTTTCTTTCTTTCTCTTTCATTCGGAACCCCTTCCTCTGCATTGCAAGATTTACAGACCCCCTAATAAGAAACTCATACTTCCAAACTCGAAAATTTCACGGGACTCGAAGGCTCTGAAAAATACAAACGAGTGCATCAAACGCGTGCAAATACACACAATTGAAACGCAACTGAATCTTTTCTAATGTTCAATGGGCATAAAAGCAAGTTTTATCATTCACATGTTAACATTTTTTCTTTGAATGTACATTTCTGCTTCATTAGCTTGGAGGCAGATGGGCTCCAATAAGAGGTGACAGCCCACCCCCACCCTCAAGCTTTATTTTAAGACATTCTGTAAGGTGAAAAGAAAATGTAATTTATAGATTAGTTTAAATACAGTCAATCACTTAGATTTGAAATACGTAAACAATTATTTTTCTGGTCCGAAGAGTTGTGAGATACAGCATTTATGGAAGTATTGCCTTTTGTAAGAAACGTGGAGGTCGGTACCGTGTAAATTGNAGTATTGCCTTTTGTAAGAAACGTGGAGGTCGGTACCGTGTAAATTGGTGATAATGGACACGCAGACCACACGAACGCTGCCGCGGTTTCTCTTCTCCTTGATTTTGATCTTCGTTTATACGTACATCGAAAATACAATTATTAAATATTAGGGTATTTTGGTTCATTCATCTTTGGATCGAAGGTATTCTATCCGCTTGATTAATTTACGAAAAATCGTGGGCACAGAATAGACGGTTTGTGTAGACAAACAATGACCGGTCGAAATGTTACTACAACGTGAATGAAAACATTTGACTATGAATGAACAAACGAATCTTGCATAATTTTAGAACTCTATCTCTTTCAATATAACAAATAGACAAGAAGCTCATTTCATTTTCTCAAAATGAAGGCTACTNGGGGGTGGGGGGGGGGGCGGAAGCTCACGTTTGCTTGGGGTATATAGGCCGGGGTAAAGGACCATCCACCGGAAGTACAAATAGCCTTCCTCAAATAAATCCTGAGTACACCCCTGGCTAAACGCCTTGGCGAGCATGATCATGAATACCATTTAACAACGTTGCGCATTGGAATATTATAAGTCATAATTTGAGCAAAATTAGAATGTGATTAAAAGTCAGAATTTGCAGTGCTCTTGAGATAGGACTTCAATTTTAAAAATTAAAAAAATGTTCTCTTCGGGTCAATTTAGAAAGAACAGAAATTGTTGAACAGGAAAATTTGTACAATAATCAGAATTTTCGTACAGGAGAGAAATGAAGCATTGTTTTTCTTTTCAGAGATTACTTGATTTCAAAGGCACAAGATGTCTCAGACTCGAAGAATGAAGTGGAGCAAAATGTGGTCGTTCCCGATTCCGATCTGAAGAATGGAGATCCTTCACAAGACGGTAAGATAAACACATACAAGAAGGAAACACGATACGTGGATTTCAACATCAATAACTTTTTTCAGAGAGATAATTCTCTCTACAGTAGTATTTCGAAAACAAATCAGTGGTCACATATTTTCAATGGTTTGAAGGTTAAATAGTAAATTTACGAGCCTGTTTTTATTTACTATTTAAGGTAGAATGAA
The DNA here is from genome assembly GCA_002313205.1 of Laupala kohalensis. Classification (NCBI taxonomy): domain Eukaryota; kingdom Metazoa; phylum Arthropoda; class Insecta; order Orthoptera; family Trigonidiidae; genus Laupala; species Laupala kohalensis. Next base: position 103,333 of record NNCF01127826.1, on the reverse strand, counting down.
CGCGCCAGGCCATGGCTTCCTACATTTACCAGACTGGATCATGCATCATGTGGCAACGGTGTACCGTTGGCCGGTTTGGTTAAATTCGTTAACTTTTATTCCAGCGAATGGATTGCTTACGCATTCATATTCTTCGTGTCAGATGAATCTGAACTTGAAGTAATTATTTATTTATTGTGGTCACACTATATTTTTTTAGCTTCTATAATATTGACGACTANAAAATATATGAACGTGTTAGCTAAGATACTTCTCTTTGGCCGGCCGGCCTACGAGACCGGTGTTGTCAAGCATTAAATTCCGGCCTGGTAATTGTAGGAGGACATGACCAGGCGCTAGTCAAGCGTACATAACAATTTACGAAACATTCAATAACTATTATTTTTATCGAAATAATCATTTTAATAGAAATTAATGAATATGGTGAATTAAAAAACTGCGAACCAATTAATAATACCATTTAAATTAAATCGTTGTATTTGAATAATGGCCTCTAGTTTGAATAGATTTCTCTAGTTTTGATACTGTTTTGTTGAATAACTTTCTTAATTGTCCGGAAAGGCAAGGTAAATTTCATTATGTTTTTCTTATATTAAATTTATACGAGTATCAATGAGAATTGCATAAGAAATTATTAAAAAATAGTCCCTTCAGCGGCTCTATGCATAAGATCTCTCACAACGTAAAGACGGTTTTATTCAAATATGAGCCCCGAAAGGTCCAAATTTTATTCAACTTGATAGATAATCATATTTTCTTTCATTACAAATGTATGGTATTTTGCAACAGTCATGTCGTTAATACTTTCTTACTATGGTTGTGTAATAGTTAAGGGAATTTTGAAAAATATAATTCAGTAAAATAGGATTTCAAGATCTTTCTTCGCTTCTGCATTGATGCCGCATCACAAGGACAAACATTTGGACTTGCGACGAGCAACAACCTGGAAGCAAACCTTGACACCTCTTTCGAAATGTCAGGCGCCACATAAATGAGTGAAACTGTTTTACGCCAAACAGTACACAAGTTATAGACAGCTTCATCATTTACTTTTGATTCGGTACTTCCAGTTTAAAGAACTTTCTTCAGTTTATTGAAAATAACGAAAGTCTCTTCGTAGGAGGTTTCTCATCAACACGAGTACGTGTTTCGATATATTTCCTATTTTCGAGATAACTAGAAGAATAAAAAACATTTTTAAACATCTTCCTCGTCAGAGAAGTAAAACTCCGAATTTTTACCACTTATTATGCGTTATCATACAAGGAAGTTGACAATGAATTCTCAAAATCTATTTGCTTTACATAGTTGCTTGTGGTAAACTAAATTAACATTTTATGCCACCTGCTGTTTTTATATAATTTGTTCGAGGAAACTAAAAAAAACAGCGTACTTGAGATGTTGTTAGCTTACAGAATACAAATGACAAATCAGTTTCAAAAGCAAATAATACGATAATGTACAACTTACCAAAGAAAAACACTTAACACAAAAAACAACAACATTGTCTTCGTTAAGTGAACTGCAAATGGTAGAGAAAGAATCTTTCTTCTTAGTAACATTCGATGGGTTCATATGACAGGTCCATGAATAGAGGTTAATTATGATTTTCTTAGCATTCATGGAAATATTTGGCTTTCGAAGTGTGAAGATCAACAGTTTGCGAGTAATATATACGTCAAGCGACACATGCCATTGCACTTCGATTTACAAAAGTAAGCATGATTCATTCCCCCTGCATTAACTGCTTCTCTTCTTTGAAATGTTCTGATGTTGGAAAGTACGAAGGATTTACCGGCACTCTATCTGTGGAACGATACAATTCGGGTTCTCATATTACTCAACCCAATATCCTATGTTAGCCCCAAAAGATGTTTCCACTAAACTGACAAGAAATTGTACCCTAGCAACTGAAAATGGAGAATAAAGTCACATCTAAAAAATAAATTTATAGCAAAAATCAAAATGTTTAAACTTTGAATCTTTGTACTAGGTATATATTAATTCTCGGAGAAAAATTACTATGATAAAAATTATATTGTTTACTTATAATTACATATATTGTAATCATAATGGATACTATAGAATATTGTTCCTTACCAGAAGTAAGAACGAAGATATGTAGATTGTGTTGAGCCACTTTTTTGGCTCAGTAATATTTTGTTTTCCTGTTTGTGACTATCTATTCCTGTTGTGTCAGTTTCTCCGTTAATATTTTAAAATTTTTCAAATCTTGCGTAGGAGAATAAGGTACTTTCCCGAGTTGTTTCGTTTTCCGTCATAGAAAGCCAACAACCTCGGCGTACGAACTCAGATGAAACACTGTTCCTGCTTGATGAAATGTAAAATGTACCGAGCTAATGAGCGACTCTTCTGCATTCTAGTTGCAGGTTTTGCAACTAGACAATGACTCTCTTTTCACCTTGAAGATCCAAATTTTGCTTATATCATGAAAATATGTTTTTATAGATGTGAAGATATTCTCGCGAAATTCGACGGGATTCGCTTCACAAATTGTTGCAATGTTGTCGACCATCATGAAAATACAGTCTTAAAAAATAAAATGAAATTGTCTATTGAAATTGGGACGGGTAGAGGCTCCTAGGGACGAGATGAAACCCAATTCACGTGTTTTTAATATACGAATTGGATATACTTAGTGAGAGTGTCCAAAATCATAACTTTAAAAATTTCATAAATATTTTTCTTACGTAATTTAAGAACTTTTATTTTTTATTTTCTGTTTTTTTTTCAAAACATTTATTTATAGAAGACAGTGGAGTCACATTGTTTTCAAGACTTCCGTAATACATGAATTCCTTTTTATTTTTAAGTTTGAATACACGTACGGGATTGAACTTTGAAATNGGGGGGGGGGGGGGGGGGGAGCAGTCCGTCACGAACCCCATCGTGTAAGGGGCCGCCATATAAGTCAACAAAAATACAATGAAGACGTTAATTTGGAATTAAATATTCTCTTATTTTATTATAGCATTAAAGTAAGTAATAGCTGAGCTGATTCTTAAATTTAACTCCAATTTCAGTTTCAATTCATTTTACGTTATCTTAAACTGCATGCAGGTACAATTGTTAGTGGCTTTAATAAGTGGGTTCCAAAAAACTTCCGCTCTAGGACCTCATTACGTCTAGGTACGCAACTGAAAACGATTTTACTAACGTTTCGTCTTGAGTTCGGATACAAGTCGTAATTGATTTTAATTTACGGTGTCAGTACAACAATGTTGTGAGTTAGTTCACGTATTTGATCTCTGGATGAAACCCATCCGTCATCACTCGTTTGCCTTCTAGGTGCAAGCAAGGGCGCGCGCATTTCAGACGAGAGTGCGCGGGAAGGGAGAATTTCGATCTCATCGGCGAAATCAGAGGTAAGGACATATTACTATTATAAAATTCATATATTACCTCGAAGGTAGCGCTGGAAACATCCATCAGATTCATGGTGAGAAACCTACGGTAGAAATTAATTTTTTGTCGATATTATGATGTGCCGCGTGATGCATAGGAACTGATTATAATATTTTTTTCGATTAATTAAAAATTATGGGTTATTTTGTATCAACTTTAGATCATTTCTGTCTGAGCGTTGCAGATGTGTTTTACTACTGATGGTATTGGACAATTGTTAGTTTTTTTATCATATGAAGACGTTTAATCATACTCTGTAATCACATTTACTAATAAAATTGTGGTTTGCATTTATACAGATAACAATTTTATACATTCTTTATATTATTTAATACATTTATCTTGTGTGAAGCCTTTAAACAATAAAGAAAATTAACACAGTGTTGAAATCTATCGATCTATTTCTTTGTTACCACTTGATAAAATATCCTAGAAAAATTGTCTATCTTCTAGATTTTTCATCTCTCTCTGATGATCAACACAGTTTTAGGAAATCCGTTTCCACTAATATTTCATCATAACAGCGTCATATTTCCTTTCTTAAACGATGTTACCATATGGAAAAAATCCTCAGGGTGTTTTTATTGATTTATCCAAAGCATTAGATCTCATCGATTCACGAAACACTCCTTTCAAAATTGCATCCTTACGCATTCGTGGACATGGCTAACTTCCTATTTAAAAGATAGGTGCAGAAGGTCAAAATTTAATGTGTTAAAAAAAAAAGTACTTCAGTATCACACTTCCGAAACAAAGCTACTTGCGGAGTTCTCCAAGGTTCAAATATGTAGTTAAAAGTTACTTATTGCACCATAGCTTCCACAATTGATAAGAATTCATTGATTTAAATAATAATTAAAACAAGTCTCAATTTCCCATCTGATGGTATTATCTTAGTGTTAAATACATAAATTCTTAGTAAACTTTATCACGCCATTGCCATAATACTTTCAAAATTAACTGATCAAATTACAAAATTATTTCTTATTATTCATTATAGTTTATTTCATCCGCACTCAACCTTGACACGGTTGTGTACATGAACTCTATTACCCCATCCGGATGCGGATTTTTCTCCTGTTTTCCTTCGGGTAGAGATGGATGTGATATAGAGGCCAGATATATATCCTGCTTCTATGCGGGCAGAAGTCTCATTATTATTATTAATAATAATAATAATAATAATAATCTCGAATTTTGAGTATTTTATAGTTACAATTTATTAGCAATATTTTCCGATTAATTTAAATAATTGGTAATAGGTTTTTATTTAACCTTTTTATGTACTCAATATAAATTTGCTGATATTATGATAATTAACTACATATTATTATTTTAGGGGACCGCATGCTACGATTTTACATTGGGACGCGAAAGTGGTAAATTCGTCACCGTCTTAGGGCCCTTGATCGGAATTGATGGAAAATCAAAAATATTGAACTAATAAATATCTATTGAGAAACAAAATTTCTAACTCCTGAATCATTGTGAAAACCAAATTATTAAAAATGCGTAGATTATTAAGTAGTCTTAGTCGATCTGTCGCGTATATGAACAATAATATGAATAATAATAATAATAATAATAATCTCTCAGGGGCAGCATATGTGGCTGTATAGGGTGTGGCGTTCCCGAGGAACCCGAAATCGTAAGTGGTACTGGTTCAACCTGGTTGGATGTATCACCGAGTGTCCCATGGAATAGTGTCGTGCTTTTCTTATGGAGAGAGTATCTGTGTTGCGAAACATTACAGATGCTCCGTATATGACATGAACTTTCCGCGCGATCCACCTGTAGTCTGGGTTTGGAACCCGTCTACTGTGTTATATGGTGCAATGAAAACAAAACGACAAGTCTCGGAACAATCATTGCCTGGTAATGGGAGTGTAACCGGCAACGGCACATACCAGTCCCCTTTGGAGGACAGCGAAGCGAGTGGCGCACCTTCATCAAGGTCCACAAGACATCGGCGAGTCACAGGTAACACCTCCACAAGACCTATCACGAGGATAATCACCCCTTTCCCAGTAAACAGTGCCAGGGTACCACTTTGGCTACAGAGACGACGTATGAAGTGGACAGTCGAACTAAATGAAAACTTGATGCTCTGGTTCTACGTCTGTACAAATTTAGAAACTAACCTCACTCCATATATGACAGAAATTCACCGTATGTTCCTGAATCTCTATCCTGCACTTGATTTTTTAAGAGAACAGCGTCTGGCTGATCAGAAAAGACCTAGAATTGGTTCCGCCAAGTGTACTTACACAAATTAAACAAGAAGAAGGTTTGTCACAAGCCATGACAGGAAACAAAGGACGAACAGAAACAGCAATTTTGTCTGTGGTTGCTGAGGAAGAGGAGGAAGAAAGTCAAAGTGTTCTTGTACCCATGCAAGTAGGTCAACCAGCAAAGTTTGAAAACGAACAAGAATTTCATGAAGAATTTGAAAGACATCTTGGGTTATTTAGGAATACCGACCCAGCAAATACTTCTTTGGGCTTTAGGGTTCGTCAAGGTCATTAAAGACCCACCAGATGGGGGAAAATGCAGTTTCGCACCATAGGGAAGTGCCGTAGTGACTCTTCCTCGCTAAATGTCTCGACCATATCCATTAAAATAACCTTCCTCAATTCACCAAATATCTGAACACAGAGATGAGAGGACAGAAAAGGCAACAGTTTACCAATACATTTTATCAAAAATTAAGTAAATAATGAAAATCATAATTTTCAAACTAAGGAAAGGAAGAATAAGAAAAAGAAGAAAGGGAAAGAAGGAAGAAGAATACAAATTTAAACCCTCCCAAAAACTTGTGGGAGGAGCCCCGATCTACTCATAAGATTCAATAGTTTATTAACATTAACCGTTTCATCTCCGAGAATTATTGGTAAATCTGCAACGAGACCAATTTGTCTCCGTATTCTGGTGTATTTTCTCCAGTCAGTTAGCAGGTGACGCAATGTCAGAGAAGAGCTACGCTCCTCACAAACAAGTTCATCATCAAATAGCAAGAGATACTGATGAGTGAGAGGACAATGTCCTATGCGCAGGCGGGTCAGAAAGACCTCGTCGCGCCTGGATGACCTACAGGAACTGCTCCATCACTTAACAGGATTTGATAAGTTGGAGCTTATTCCCTTCAACAGTTCCATTCACTCAGAATTCTTGCCGCGATTGAATTTAGGGGATCTCTCTTTGGAATAGTGAAGATATCCACGTGATTCTTAAGGCAAGCCCCCTTTGTGGAAACGTCTGCTCCCTCATTTCCTCTTATTCCACGTGTCTGCGAATCCAGCAATACATTACGTTCTTTCAGTTTGGAGCGAGAAAAGCACATCCTGGATGTTCTGGATCAGCTTATCAGCTGGATACATAGTCTGGATTGCTTGAAGGGCACTTTGAGAATAAGACCAAATCAGGAAATTTGTTTTGCGGGAGCACTTTGTTGATCGCAGTGCTCTCAATATGTCGTAACACTCAGAGGTGTAAACGTTGCACAAGTCGCCAAGACCGTAGCCACAGGCCTTACGGCGGAAGACCACGAAGCAGCCGACACCATCGGCCTTCTTTGACCAGTCGGTAGACACAGGAATATAGATCCAGTGTATGTCAAGGATAAGGTGAAAGTATACGTTCGCCATTCCCGGCATACAAACTCGGAATGGGACTAGTATTGTAGGCTCCCGTAATTAGTCGGATTCCTGCGTGATGAACATTATCCGACTTGCACGAGCAGAGCTATATACAACGCAGCCATGATCGAGCCGAGATCGTCTGAATGCTCGATAAAACTGGTGCAGGGAGTAGCGATCAGCGCCCCATTCCCTGCTACTCAGGCAATTCCATAAATTCAGAGACTTTCATGTTCTCGCTCTTAGGTCTGTCAGATGTTCAATCCAATTAAGCCTCTGATCAAATATTAGACCTTAGCATTTTATAGAAGAATAGAATTTTAGAACGTTGTTCCGTAAGGCGAGGTGAGGTTGTGGCAGGAAGCTTAATCCCCAACTGAAAAGAAGACATCGTATTTTATCAGCAGAAAAACCAAAACCAGTCGTCTTTTACCTGTGGTATGTTTCGCAATTCATCAAGTCAATGCTTCGATAACTACTGATGGAGGGTATTCGTAGGGGGATTAGCGTTGCTTCCTTCCACGAATTAGGGAATACTCCCTCGGACCATGAAAGATTAAAGATATCCAGAAGGTACTCTTTCGACTGTAGACTAAGTTGTCCGAACATTTCATAGTGAATGAAATTAGGGACTGGAGCAGTGTCGTGGGTTGTCGCTAGAGCTGACTCAAGTTCCCACATTGAAAAGGAAGAGTTGTAGGGTTTCCAGTTGGTGGAACGGAAGTCAAAGCAAGAGATGTCTGATATTTCCCTTTTCCTCGCGTAAACAGAATTGCAGTTTACTGCAGATATTAGATCAGCAAAGATTTTAGCCATCACTGTTGCCGTTTCTCTTTTGTTGGTGAGAACCTGACCCTGATAATTGAGTCCAGACATTGGGACTCGAGAATACCTTCCAGATATCTTTCGGATTGACTCCCATACTTTAGTGGACGATGTTGTTCTCTTAATGGTGCTTAGAAACACTTTCCAGGAGATGGGTCTGGATTCTTTGATAGTTCTGCGCGGTTTTGCTCTAGCAATCCGATATGCAGCGACGTTTTCTGGAGATGGACTACCCTTAAATTTCCTCAATGCTCTTCGGTTCGCCCGAATGGCGGACCGACATGCGTCGTTCCACCAAGGGACATGAGGTCTTCGCGGAAACGTAGATGTTTTCGGAATGGATTCTTCAGCGGCGTGATGAATCACCTGGGTCAGATGGTCGACCCTCTCTTGGACACTTCCCGTTTGTCTGGAACTAGCCTCAGAGCGGTACAGTGTCGAGTTAGCCTTTCTGAGAATACATTTCTGTCGCTTGCATTCGGGAACAGTCGCACGTTCCTGCAAGAACAACCAGATAGGATGATGGTCACTACCATGCAGATCTTCTACCTTCCATTGGAAGATATCAGCAACTTCAGGAGAGCAAATTGACAGGTCTATAGCAGTCCATGACCCCGTAGCAAACGCAAAGTAGGTTATCTCCCCGGTGTTCATTAAACATAAATCTTCACGCTCAAAGAGACAATTCAACAGTCAGCCGCTAGGGGCAATCACTCGACGAATCCCACAGTACACTGTGGGCGTTGAAATCTCCGAGGAGGAGGAATGGTCGAGAGAGCAGGTGAATTAAATCCCTGAGGGAAATCTCGTGTCGGAGGAAGACATACTGGACACACGGTCATAGTTGGTACGCTGTGAATTTTAACAGCTATAGTCTGAATTAGCGTTTGTAGGAGGACAGATGAGCAAAGGATAGTGTTTCTAACAAACACGGCAACTCCACCTCTTGTTCGGTCTGCCATGGTGTCGTCATATCTGAAGTTGATGTATCCCCGCAGGGGGAGAGTTCTGGTGAGAAGTGGTTCTCTTATAGGCAAATACAGATCGGTTTGCGACGCGCTTAGAGCTGTAACTCTTTACGTTTAGTTCTACAGCCATTAAGGTTCCACTGAATTATGGAAGCCATTACGATTTAGAACCTCCAGGGTCGGACTCCTGACTGTGCATTTCCGCGTCAAACGTCGGACAAAGCACAATCCAACTCGGAGTAAGGAAGAAGAGAGACGTTCTTTTTATGTCTCTGCGTCTTCTTGGACAATGTTGTTTTTACGAAAACGGCAAGGTTCAAGGGCGTTAGACCTTAATCCTACTTTTTCTTCTAATGTTGCGTCTTATTTGGCGTGGTACGTTTCACACTGCTGAACGAAGATGGACAGGATTGCGATGATGTAGATGGACAGGGTTGAACTGAGGAATTGGGAGTTGGATTCTTCTTTCATGAAGGCTGTCTGTTTGTAGACGGAGTAACTGACTTCTCTGTGTGAACATTTTTCTTTCCACATTTGCACTGACAAGTACACTTCATTCCGTGGATTTGTCAGCCTGAATGGAAATGGACTTTTACTGCACGGATGTCTTAGCAGCGGTTGAGTAGCTTGTTTAAATTACAGGGTACGCGACCCTATACTTCACCATAGGAAATTTTCTCCAGGGTCTTAATTTCTTGCACTTTCTTCTCTTCGAGAAAGGCGACGCAGTCCCTGCTCCATACCGGGTTGCTACCTGAGCAATTAATGCACATAGCTGACCCCAGGCATGGAACGTCGGGTTCGTGTTCCAGTTTGCCGCACTTGCCACAAGTAGCACAGCACTTACATGATATTACCGTATGGCAAAATCTCTGGCACTTGAAACTGCGCAGAGGATTTGGAATGAAGGGTCGCACCGGCATGTTAAGTCATCCTGCTTTTAGATCTTTCGGTAGCTGTAGCCATTCAAATGTCACGAATAAGGAACTGGTCTTCTGCAGAACACCAATAACCTTCCTCATGATTTGACTAACATCAACGTCGTGGTCAGCCTCCCATTCTGCAACAAATTCGTCAGTTGACATATCCATAATGTCCCTGTGACTTACGACTCCCTTGACAAGCAACTCACCCAGCAATTGACAATTTACAAGTAGCACAGCACTTACATGATATTACCGTATGGCAAAATCTCTGGCACTTGAAACTGCGCAGAGGATTTGGAATGAAGGGTCGCACCGGCATGTTAAGTCATCCTGCTTTTAGATCTTTCGGTAGCTGTAGCCATTCAAATGTCACGAATAAGGAACTGGTCTTCTGCAGAACACCAATAACCTTCCTCATGATTTGACTAACATCAACGTCGTGGTCAGCCTCCCATTCTGCAACAAATTCGTCAGTTGACATATCCATAATGTCCCTGTGACTTACGACTCCCTTGACAAGCAACTCACCCAGCAATTGACAATTTACAAGTAGCACAGCACTTACATGATATTACCGTATGGCAAAATCTCTGGCACTTGAAACTGCGCAGAGGATTTGGAATGAAGGGTCGCACCGGCATGTTAAGTCATCCTGCTTTTAGATCTTTCGGTAGCTGTAGCCATTCAAATGTCACGAATAAGGAACTGGTCTTCTGCAGAACACCAATAACCTTCCTCATGATTTGACTAACATCAACGTCGTGGTCAGCCTCCCATTCTGCAACAAATTCGTCAGTTGACATATCCATAATGTCCCTGTGACTTACGACTCCCTTGACAAGCAACTCACCCAGCAATTGACAATTTATAAGGGTCGATGCTTGTTTCCTGGACTTCGGTTCCAACAACATCGAACCGGTGCGCAAACTTTTCATTGATTTGAACGTGCCACTAATACCTTCGATTGCTTTGTAAATGTATGAAGGTGAAAGTTTCTCGAGGGATCCTCCCACTCTCTTAATGACAATAAACACATTCTGGTGTGGGGTGTTCTGTTCTTTTCCTTGGGTGTGTAACACGTCTTGCGGTCCACCTACTCTGCAAGGTGAGACTATTAAAACTTCTGTGATTTTTTCCCACACGTTCGGAGGAATATCTGTCTGATGACGTGGAGCCCGCCCCCCCCATCAAGCCTTTAAGCCTTGCACAAATGAGGTGCGTCAGTTGCTTCAGAGGCTGTCCGCTAGCGAGTGTTTATCCTCAACACCCATTCACCTCATCGGCGCATAACACACCTTGAGGTTGAGGGTTTTTTATAGGGGTTTAATCCTTCCTCGCGACCCGACTGATGAAGGCAAGATCTCCGCTCTTCGTAACACAAAACTTTCCACCATCGCGCTAATGGTGGTCGCTGAAATGTGCCCTAAGTTTACGGTGTCCGGAGACTGGTGGCGCAGTACCAGTCCCCAGCTCGGGGCCGTGGCTTCGCCAAACCCATACTTAGTCAAAACTGAGCCCCCTGAGGTAAACCAAAAAAGAGACCCAGATTACCAAAATTGAAAAAAAAATATAGGAATTGTTCTCTCCTCATTGGAGTGGCAAATAAGATATTGGCAAAGAGGTTAAATGAAAATGTAGGAATGCTTGAATTACAATGTATAACATACTGCAATGCGTCCGGTGTTTTATCTCTGAACAAGAAAAAAATAAATCTCAAAGAAATAAGAACACAACCTAGACGAAATTCTAATCCTCCTTGGCTTGTAAGAATGGAAAAGAGACAAAGAACTGAGAACCAATGTGAATAAGGTGAACCAATATGTAAAAGGTTATGGGTCCAGAAACATGAAAAAATATTGTGAAAATATTATGAGAAAACTGAATTTGAATAGGGAAGGTCCCGAGACGCCAGTGACAGCCTTTGATCAGCTGAAACAAACATTGTCAGAATATTCGAAGCAACAACACGTAACAATATCGCAAAAGTTACAGGAGAAGAGAAGCCAAAAAAATGCTCAATGAAAATTAACGGCGTTTATTTAGAATGATTCAGTATGAACAAGATCAAACTTGAAAATATCCCTCCACAGAAAAAACAAAAGTTCGCCAGTACTGGAGCAATATTTGGAAGAATGATGCATGTCACAATGTTGATGCACTATTGGTGCAGAAAGAATCCAAATGATACAATCAAGTTCAAGCCATGGAGTTTCACGAAGTGCCAGCTGATGAGATCAAGCAAGCAATTATGCGAACTCACAGTAGGAAGGCACCTGACCCAGATGGGATTCAGTGGCTGAAGTGGCGGAACTAGTTGCTGAAGAAATTTACACCCATCCATCAACATATACCACGCCTGTTCACATACGATATGATGAATCTTGAGAGGACCCCTTCCTTCGCTACATTTTTTGTGGGGCTTTCGGACACGTCAACGGCAGGGTCATTAGAACCCTACCTTCGTTACTGCTGGAAGTACTCACCTGATGCCGAAGAAAGGCAACCTTGATGAACCATCTATGTACAGGCCTATCGCAAGCTTACCAACTCTATAAAATCATGACAAGTGTAACTGCCAGTAGGAATGAAAAGTATCTCTGTGAGAATTACATCATGGCAGAACAGCAGAAAGGATGTAGGCGAGGTGCTCATGAGTGTAAGGAACAGCTGAGTGTAAGGATGAGTGTAAGGATCAACTATGATGGGTGTAAGGATCAACATAGTTGCGGTTGGACAGGTGTGGAAGAGACAGTGAAACATGTATATGTGCTATATAGGCAACAAAAAGACCTTCGATTCGGTACCGCACAGCTGGCTACTGCAGATGTTGAAGATATACAGGATAGATGAGATTACATTGAAATTTTTGGAAGGAGTAAAGAAATCCTGGCAAACTAGACTTCAAATAGGTGGGAAATCAATCGAGGGAGAAGTCAAAATAGAAATAGTATCTTCCAAGGAGGTAGTCCTTTGGTTCTGCATGGTCATGAATCCATTATCACAATTACTCCGAGAGTCTGGACATGGATTCAGGATCACTGCAAGGGACTCTAAATTCGTCACCTTCTCCACATTGACGACATTAAACTGTATAGTTCAACGGAAAATGGAATGACATATCTCCTGAAGGTTTCAGAACACTTATCAGGAGATATAAAAATGAAATTAGGGCTGGAAAAATGTAGAATGGTCACTTTAAGAAAAGGTAAAGTTACACCATGTGAAGGATTTACCACACAAGATGCTGGAATAATTCAGTCAATGGAAATAGGTGATGAATATAAATACCTCGGATTTGCTGAAGCTAGAGAACTTAACACACAAAATTAATGAACTACCTTATGAATATTTTTAAGACACGAGTAAATAAATTGCTGATGGCAGGTTTAAATGGTATCAACTTGTGCAGAGCTGTAAATATCTATGCAATGCCACCGATTACCTATTTTCGGAGTAATCAAGTGGGGCGATACAGATCTGCAAGATATAGCTTGATCAACCAGAGTTGCATTTACAAAACAAAATTCAAGGCATCCAAAATCTGCTAGAGAGAGATTTTACCTACTAAGAAAAAAGGTGGAAGAGGAATTCTTGATGTACAACAGCTGTGCAAGAACATTGTAGTAAAACTTCGCGATTATTTCTTTACCAAGGTCAATGAAAGTTATCTGTACAGAACTGTGGTGAAAGCAGATCGAAATTATACGCCACTTAACCTCGCATCACGAGAAGAGTACCCGAGCGAAATGAGACCCAACTATTAGAGAGTTGGAGTAGTAAAGTCACTATTTACCAACTAAAATTAGTTCTACTAACTAAATAAGCCAGAAGTTGATAGTAAAGCTTCAAATTCTTGGCTCGCAAATGACAGTGTTTTTTCTGAGACAGAGGGAATGATGCTAGCAATTCAGGATCAAGTGATTCCGACATTAAACTACAGGAAATACATCATAGGTGAGGAGATTCCATCGGATAAGTGCAGAAAGTGTTACTCCGCCGATGAAACTATTGACCACATAATCGCTGGTTGCTCAGCATTAGCCCCGAAAGACTACTTGGAGAGACGCAATATGGTGGCTGCTGCCGTACATAAAAAACCCTCGGTTGCTCACTGTGCACTCAATAAAGTGAATCCTGTGTGCATGTTCAAACCTGAAACAGTAATTGAGAATAAAGAAATGGGATAGTGAAGTAATAACTGATCGGACCTTGCCTTTCAACAAGCCAGACGTAATAGTAATAAAGAAAAGGAGTAAAGAAACCTTTATAATTGACATTTCAATTCAATTGAGCTACAACATGTCCAAGAAACATGAGGAAAAGGTTACAAAATACTTAAGTCTGGCCGCAGAGATACGAGAGATGAGGAATGAAGAAAAAGTCACCGTTATTCCACTTATTATCTCTGCTACTGGAGTCATCCCCAAGAAACCCCATGAAGGGATAAGGTTGTTGGGACTGCATCCCAGTACATACAAAGAGATGCAGAAATAAGTGGTGCTAGGTACATGCTCCATAGCTCGGAGATTTTTAGACAGTACCATGAGCCATACATAATACCTTGGTGATATACCTGCATTACGTATTATTTATCCAGTGAAAACAGGTTCATTTAAATATTAATAGTGTAAATTTTTTAGATTTTTGTCTGTCATATGTCATCACTAATAAAAGTTTCACTTCTACCATTTTTCCCTACATTTTAAGCATAATTGAGAATATTAGTGCCGGAAGAATCAAGTCTTAGAAGTTTGTCGCTTGTACCACTTTTTTCTGAATCCTTTAATTGTAAAAATATTAATCGTTGTTTCATTTTGTGAGAGGTAGTCATTTAAGAGGAGGTATACCTCAATTTTGAGGGAGAAGGGCCCCTAAATGAGTAAGGCCCCAAATTTTCTTAATTCGGCACTGCTTGGCTTACTCCGGTTTTCAACACATAACCTTCGTGTTCCAAGAATACTTTCCAGACCGAGTCATACAAACCATAAAACCTTCAAGCAGAAAATAAGTTTTAAAAAAGTGAATGTAAAGTTGTTTAAAACCAGAAACTAGAACCAGATTAACACTACTTTCATCAAAACAGGCTCCTGCGCCGGTACATCACCCGTCTGTTTCATCGAACATTGGAGGAGTTTCGTCAGGGAGCTCAATGATCAGCCACAAATCACATGGTAAAATTACCGGTACATGGAATCGTCTGCAAAACAAGGTTTGTTCCACCCTAGTTTTACTTACAATTGGTAATGAATAGGTAAGTACATACCCCCGCTCCATACATTTCAATAGAGGAACATCTATTCAAATTTCATTTCAACCAAATTTCTCATACAATATAAAACATAGGATATGACAGTCATATAATTTGTACTTTAAACAGTGTGAATCAATTAAACAAATAACTATCGATTAGTTTATATGAACTATCCATGACGAAATAGTACATTGTAATACAAGTAGACCTTACGTACGAAATGTTATTTTCTTCTATGTTCATTTCTTGTAGGCAGTCCATAAAAGAACAGATTCGTTCTACAATACTAGATTCGATGTACGTCTTCAAAAAACAAATTGCAATATTTAAATTGATATTTTTCTTCTATTTTCGATACTTAATCAACTACCTATGGAGGCAGACTTATGTGCGTTACTTCAAAGGTCATAAATTATTGAATTATCAGAAGTATAATGGTAGACGAAAACATTTTTCCTGCTTTGTACACACTCCATTGTTTATTTGCGTTGTCCATTGCAGCAAATAGACTCATTGGATATTTCAAATATTCTAAACGTGATGCACTCATATATTATCAGTATAAAGTGCAAAGTCCAGAATATTTTACAAAAAGTTATAAAAAACTATTTAAATTACACATGTTTATTTCTTTATTCTTCGAACTTTCAATAAAGGAACAAATGGAAATTATTTGCCATACAAAATGAAAATTTCATGATATCTATAACATTAAAGTGGAAAAGGAAACAAAAGAACATAATTTGTGAAAGGTGTCAAGTTCAATCTCATTTTTATATTGGTGCTACTTATTCTTTAAACAGTTGCCTGTAATACTCTTTATGCTCTTTCTCAGGCAAATAAAGAAGTATATCCTGTAGATCCTTCTTCTTCACCGGAAGGTTTCTTCAGCACTGGAATTTTACGACTAGTCTCAAGTTAACAATATGATTCTTTCACCTTTACACTTCCCAAGTTTGCAGAATTATAAGTTCCTTCAATTCTTTTAATTCAAATCCATTGAATGCAAAACAAATGCAGGGCACATTGCACCCAAGGCCATAGATACATATGTATACATATAGATTCATATGAATACATGACCTTGATTGCACCTCTCCTATGAAATTCGTCAAGGACTTAGCACTGCCGCCATTTCGTGATGGTCTTGGGATCAATTCTGAGGACTTGACCCTGTTGATATGTAATTCACCATGGCATTTTGCACGCTTCTAGTGCAATATCTCAATTTCTCAAATTTTGGCCCATGGCACCAATTTTTTTATAAGTATCTAATTCAAGATGTGAAAGTTTCACTTATTCACTTGAGGGAAATGAGAAAGGAGTTTGGTACATTAACGTCTTTATTTATGAAAATATGACACAAATGTTCAACGTGGCAAGAGTAAACGCTGTTCGATTTAGAGATTTCATTAATGTAATTGCAAATGGTAACGCCATCTCAACTCCTTCATATATCTTTATGGATCTCGTTTTATGACTTTAAACATTCATTGCAACGTTTCCGTACAACTGGAATCTTGCTTTCAAAAATTGAGTCTACGTCTAAATCGAGTTATCTGAGGGTGTACTACAGCCATTGTTGTACACAGTAAAAGTCTGTGTTGTAAATTCATTGTGAAAGCTGGTGAATTCCTCTGCTCTTGAAACATCTATTTTGACAATTATTATTGACAATCACGGGAGGTAGAATTATTTTTCCCTGGTTGAGAATAAATATAATATGTAGAAGTGCGGGGAAAAGTCAGAATGAAATCCCCCCCTCCCTTTAATTCGAAATCTGCATGCGAAGGTAACTGTATGATGATGTCTACTGTCAGATGATGCGTAGAAGCGGGGCCTCAATGCAGTTGGCGAGCGACCATACTGGCGAAGGTGACGCCATCTTAGTGTCGCTGCTGTCGGTCACCTTCGACCCCGATTCCTCGCTGATGCACCGTAGAGACATTCACAATATGTATTTGCAAGTGGTCTGGCCCGTAGAATGGCCACCGTCCGTCACTCCGCAGCGCTTCGAGAAGCCGCCTTATGAGCTGCCCTTGCTCGAGGTCGACTACACCGTCGGTGAGTAATACGTCAAACAGATTGCTAGGATCTGGACTTGTTCCATTCGGAGCGGAGTCGCTCCAAAGTCTTTTCGTGAGTGAGTGAGAAAATCTTCTTTTGTTGTATTTGTGAATGGGAAGTGTAGCGTGTGCTATTGAAGCATGGGGCAATGATAGGAGGTAGGAGGTGGGCCGGTCAGCATTACTTTGCTCACGTGGAGGTGTTAGAAGAGTTAGTGATGTTTGGAGTAGGAGGAGGAGGATAGAAGCAGAGTTCACTGTTCAGTAGTCACAGATATGTGAACTGGAACATAAATGTGAAAAGCTACAAATTTTTTCTGGCCCTGACGGAAATTGAACCTGGAGTGGCTTGGTGGTGAGTAAGCCTGCTTACCCCTTAACCGCCAGAGGGGCGAAAGATTCAGAGCGGTTCCTCCGGCGCGGTGCTGTTGGATATCCAATACGAGTAAAAATCCATCGTAACCGCTCTATCCATCAACGTAACAACTCTATGGGACTGGGAAATCTGACTTTGGGTGACTCGGGTACATCTGTTCAAATACAAATGTCCATTCGGAAATTCATTTCGGAAAGAACTTAATATGGGGAGATAAGAAATTGGTACGTCAACCATGTCAATTAAAATTCAAACTTTTTTTAACTTGTAGTAATAATATGTATTATATTTAATTATCTTTGATTATTACTCGACTATTTAGAGACATGCGTCGAAACGTGAAAAATTTGTAAATACAAATGTACTAAATTGCAAGTATATGTATATGGTCGAGTAATAATTAATTTTTAAATTGAATATTAAAATCTCATGTGGTTTTAATGTACGAAATCCATTGGAAAATACCATGTCCATAGATTTAAACCTAGACTATAGTAATAAACAAGCGACATTAAATTCTTATACTACTGATTTAAACAACGGAATGTGCAGAGACTAACCTAACCCTTATTCTATTGACAACTTTTTTGATTGCTTAAGTGTATTATCTAAGTAACAACATTTCTATCACATTTCTTTCTCCCTTGGTGTAAGTCAACTATTTTTTATTTAGAAAAGATGCAAAGGTTGGGAAGAGCTAGCACACTTTGAATAGACAATACATCCTCGACGAGACCAAGTTATAAACGAGAATAATTTTGAGAGACTACAAAATAAAGTTTGTGATACAGGATAATTCCGTTACATATGGCTTACATATATTAATTGCGTTTTGTATTGATGATGAAGTATGTTTGCAGAGCTTCCGCTGAACATGCGGACCAATGCGCGTGGACGCCTGATGCTGCTGAATGCGCTGCGGCATATCAAAGCCTTTCGCCCCAATATCTGCATTGAATTGAGAGGATTCTCCTCCTCAGAGCCACCCGACTCTCCTCCAGAGATCCTTGGGTAAGTACTCATACTAATTTTAAATTCTTATGCACAAGAGAAGTGTTTAATAGCTTACACATAACAGTCCCTGTCTATGTCCATTCTGTTGTCATTTTCCAATAATCTGGATAGAAGTAACCTACAATTGCTGTTTTTGTACATCTTACGAAGGTCTTTCCACCATTTATATCATGTTTATTTTTTCTATGGCCGTGAACGATTTCAATGTTTGCCATGGGACTTGTTGCTATGGAATGATCCATATACACACCATTCCATGTGCAGACTCAAGTTTGTCTTAACAGGATTTTTAAATTAACTGGCCTATGTTCATATCGCTGTTTAGATATCGACTGGCATCCCAGTCAGCTTGCCTTTCTTGTATCCTCGGAAATAAAAATAATGATTGAAACAATTAAACATCATAACTTTCTTGCTTCCACTAAAATAGTTAAAAGCAGACCCATCGAGGAATTTTTGTCTAGTATAAGAACACTTAATTATTTCTTGAAATTAGCTATTGTAAAATGAAGAACACTTACAATTTACACTAGAATTTTTGTACTTGATCTTCATCAGTCCTTAAAAGGTAACAATGATTTCACGTCTTACTAATAAAAACACGATTTATTGGAGAAATATAATAGTGAATTTTGTGACGTTGCGACCAAAATAAAAATTCCAAAAATTATGAAATTATTGTTTTGCCGTTTCAGAAACTCGGAGATAAAGCAAGAAGAATCAAATTTGATGAGGCATAGGTTAAATGTTGCAACTTTCAAGGTTTTCCGGTAACTCTTTGTGTCCTCCAATTTTGCAACCAAACTTCTGAATATTAGATTCAATAGCAAATCAGCACCACATGAAGATAGGAATACAGATGAGTTACTGGTGTCTCACTTCCTGCACTCCTTGTCATGATCTCAAACTGTAAATATATCTCAGAGATAGTTCAAGCACATTTAATAGACCATCTTTGTGTATTTAGGTCTAAAAAACGTTCTAAGAAAACAAGCGCACTGTTAAAAAGAAAACAATACCTTAGAGATAAACCTTCTATACTATAGCTTTCTTATTCCAAATATAGTTGGTTTCTCCTAGTAAAATTGAGGTTAGGACCATGACAACGTTTTTAGTAACAAAAAAATTATCACGATTGAGCGTAACAAGTACTTTCCCATTTTTCCTTCTAAGGACGTAATAAATTAAGCAGAGATGATGAGTTATAAATGTAGACCGATTCCTCTCGTAACAGATTCCTCTGGCAATTTTCGTAGTTCGCAACGCACTTGTGGCGTCAATATCATCGAACCCTATCGACTGGGAAAATATGCGCGCGCATGTTTGTTGTCCCTCTTCGTTTCAAGCACGATTCAAAACATGTCGCTTAGTTTCTTCCCACCCCGCTGCTATGCACTTGCTTTGTATATCTTGTTACGAAGATAACAACGCAGTGAAAGGGTCTCGAGGTGAATTCAAGGCAACTTCAAGTCTTGATTCAAGCTCGCGTACTATATGGGCAGACACAATGCCCAATGTCGCCGACACACCTCGTGGAGGGTAGCAGTTGGCCACAGGCATCTATAAATGGGTGTCTCCAATGATAGATGAATGACAGTTTTGAATACGAAAACAATAAAACTTTAAACGTTGTCAGTAGAAAATGATGACTTTTTCATTTTCGACTTAGAAGAAGCTAGGCCCCCCATGGTTAAAATATTGTCGATTGTTCATTGTCGATAAATCGTTATTGTTTGTTGACAATTGCAGTAATTGAGAAACAGTAATTTTATTTGTGTGACATAAAAAGTAGATTATTTAAATATTACTCATGAAGTATCAAAGTGTTTCTTACAAGCCACTAAATACGTTTCGTCTACAAAATGTGACAATAAAAAAAAGAATTGAAATATTTTCGTAAATGTATTTAATATTAAGACCTGCTGATTTGGGGGGACTCCAAATTCAAAATCTATCCCAGGCTTCTGTGGAGTACCTACACCTCACGAGGTCCGAGGCAGGAGTCATTTTGAAGGTACCTACACTACAGATTTTGGAGGCCGCCATACTCAAACATGTTTGCTTGCCTACATGTCCAACATGTATTTAAAAAGATTGAAATTTGAGTTTTATTTATTAAAAAGCTCAACTATTATTTAGTTAGTTTACGGTTTTAAAAATGTTTCGGATAACATTTGTGTTCAAATTCACGAGTTTAAATAATATTTTGTGACCACTTTGGAGGTCCCTTACATGATGAGGCCCGGAATGAACTGCTCCCGGCACAGGTACGCTTCCAGGCTCCCGTAAAGCTCTCAGAGGTCCTAACAACGCCACACTGACATTTCGACACTGAGTGAAGAAAGACATGGTGGTACAGATGACATTTAATTATGATTAATCGATTCCACGAATAAATCTCATGGCTGATCGAAATATTCATATCAGTTTTCCTGCAGTTCATTTTCTTCTGACCGGATGAGAAGCCCCTTTTGAGACTTCAAAATTCTCATTTCTTATTGAAAATGCCTAATATTGTAAGGACAAAGGCATCCAATCTTAATATTCTTCCAATGTGTTCTTCCCTCTGCAGTCTAGGTCTTCTTCTTGCCCCCTTCCCCTCAACCTCACTTCCATTACCTGTCTTGACTTTCTTTTCTCATTCATCCTTGCCACACGTCCATACCATCTTCTGCCATTCTCTGCCATCACACTCTTTATGGGATTTTGATGCAATTTTCTCTGATTTGCGAATTCCTAATTTTTTCTCTTCTTTGTTTTCCCAAGAGCTCTCCATAGGAATCGCATTCTCCTTTTCCCACAATAGTCCCATTAATGAGGTAACTTAACTTATTTGCTTTGCTAACTCTGTCATTTATTTTACCTTCTAATTTTCCATCTGCTCTTTAATGGTTCCTAGATATGGGTATTCGTATACTTGTTCCAAAACTTGTCCGTTCCATGTTGTTCTCAGGTTGGTATCCATCGCGTCTTTTGTGATTTGCATTACCTTTTGTCCACGTTAAATGACATACTCAGCGCTGGATTTACCACTGGGCCCGTGCCTAGGGGCGCACGGTGTCAGGTGGCGCACGCTGAAAATTTTTTTTTGTTTAATCAACAACAAAAATAATTATGGTAAGTTAAAAAAGTCGGCATGTAATTGTCTGTTAGTTTTTAAATAAAAAAGTTTATTTTTATTTCAATAATGTTTAATTATATTTAATTTAATGAAATTCTTCTCTCCCTCGTATAAGTTTGGTTCGAAATTTTCTTTAACACATTCGACCGCTTATCCCATCAGAGTGAACTTCATGCATGATCCTTGGAAATGAAAAAGATAAGTTTATTGAACCGTTCAATATTTAATATTGGTTTATCAGGCAAAACGAGAGTAATAGTGTATTTCTTTTTTGGCCTCCTAACAGACGGTATTATAATATTTATTAAAAGCACGTCTTTTTTTATTTTCGCTGTTTAAAGTGTCAGAAATTGGATATTAATAAATAATTAAACTATATAAAAATAGTATTTGGATAAAAAATGTTAGATATATTAAAATATTTGTTCGTTTTTATCAAACAGTAGTTACATTCCAGATATCGCGGATATCTATATAGGAGTATTAGTAAAGGTTTCTATTATTTTTATATATGTTTGTCAAAAACAATTTTGATTGAATTATTAAAACAACTAATTATATTTCATTTCAAATCTGTTTGTAAAATTTTTGGGACGTGGAGGTTTGTGCACACAAAAAGTGTACACGCGTATTTTGTGTCGTATTTAAGTTGTGCACAAAATACGCGTGCATACTTTTTATGTGCAGAAACCACCTATCCCAAATTTTTGTAACCACATATAAATATTAATGAATTATTTTGTTTTATAAACAATTGCAAATAATAAACATGATTTATTTTTATCTGATGCCTCACATTCATTTCTTCGTGAACCTGGTAACTTTTAGATTTTTATATCCATAATTAGTTGCTGAAGAATGATATAGTATGAGGTTTTATCTCTACAATTATTATGATTTTTGTAAATACATTTCGGAGATATAAAGTTTTTACGCATAATATTGTCAATTTTTTCGACTGCAAGAAACATAATTATGTAAAACAGAGAAATATAGAGGTTTGCGTACATACTTTTTTTCCACATATATTTTTAATACATTTTTTTCATGTACATAAGAACTGATGTCGTGCGTAATGTACATAAAAAACGTCGTGCACAATTATTTTTCATACCAAAGTGTTAGCTCTGTTATTTCTAAATATATTTAGAATCTTTCTGTCAAAAATATCTCAACAAATATGTCATTACATTCAACGTATCTTTTTTTTCTTTGTGGCTTTACGACTCATGTCGACATCAAAGGTCATTGGAGCCCGAAAAACTTGTACAGGTAGGGAAAATGCAGTTATGTACTAAGGAGAGCCAACATGACTCTCCCCGTGTGTGGGACTCGCCGAATGACTCAACCATACCCACTAAAAACCCTCCTGATTTACAACATACCAAAACATATCTCAAATCCAAATATCAAAACATCAAATAAGGGGTAGGACAAAAAACGAGAGAGTTGGAAAAAAAATGAGGAAAATGAAAGATACCCTAGCCCTAATAGCGTCGGGATCGAAAATAACAAGAGGTGACCAAGGAAGGTCAGAAAAGAGAAAGGAAGGAGCCTCGCACAAGTACGTGGAAGTAATGCCCGACTCAGCTCGGGGCCCCGTGTTCGCCAAACACGTACTTACTAGATGTAAGTCACCTGGGGGAGGGGGGTCAACGCATCATCGAGTTTTAACCCTTATGTGTTTCTCATGAATGTCGCCGACATGAGTATTGCCGGATACTAGTAACCTCGAGTATTCGTGGATACTCTCCGCATGAGGCCAAAACGAGGGCCAGAAGCCTTTAACTTAGCGGAAGTTCTCATGCATGTTTTTCTCGTTATATGTGTATGTCGATGGTACTAATGAAAATGTTCAAGCTGTGGTACGTTAATACGTCGCCTTATACGAAAAGTCAGTCTCTTGCTAGTTATCGTAGGTCGTAGTGTCCTTCTTTGGGTTCAGTTAATAAAGAATAATTTAACGTATTTTTTGTCTATTTTATTCTCCCATTTCTAATACGAAGAAAAAGGCAAATGCGAAAGTTAATAATGGAAATAAAATAAATAAAAGTAATTTTAATGCACGTTTTCTTTGCATTACGAATGTATTTAGTTTGAATAAAATAAAAGAAATTGCTAAAAAATAATAAATAGAATTTTTCATCTATTGAAATCGTATCGTTTATAATAAATGTTTATAAACGACATAGCTTTCTCAGAAATTTTCATATGTTCTAAGAAATCGGATGTGTATTTCCAATAAACATTCGTGTGTTTTTCTCTCTACTGTTTCGCTTCGTATATCGTGCACGATATATAAAAAATCAGTCACTATAAATCAGTCAGTGCTTTGTTTGAATACAGACGTTCCGGAAGTTCGCTCTTAAGTTTTATCATGTAACTCGTTTATGGTGCGGCGTGAGTTGGTTAAAATAATTATCATCGTGTTTTTAAATTGTAGTGTCCGTGATTACAATGAGCTATAAACTAAAACCTAGTGACGCAGAGTTTTAAAGAAAAGCGTGAAGAAAAGGATGAAAGAAATGAAAACCTTATAAAGCAGATTCCTAAAATAACGTCCTTTTTTTCACGCACTGCTGAGTGTGGAATTGTGAATGACAATATAATCAACAGCGAAAATTTACTGTCTGTTTCTTCTGTCAGTGTCACTAATGAATTCGAGGAAGCTGCTTGTAAAACCGATCCGGCAAGGGTGTTATTTGTAAATCAACACGGAGAGGAAATAGATATAGAAAGTGGCAGAACTAGCGATTTTTTCTGTTCGGACCCGGTTTTATGGACTGTAAATGAATAACTACGAGATTATATGTGCACTAAAAGGGCGATTCAAAATAACGATTTAGACTTTTATCAGTCAAAAAGACAATATTCAGACAAAGTTCGTTATCTGTCCAAGAGCTTGTTTTCAAAAAACTTCAAAATGGTGAAACGTAAAATAGAGCATGGCTCGTTTATTCACCATCGAAAGGATGCGCTTTTGTGTTCCATGTATGCTATTTGAACAGTCTGACACGACGGGGGCTTTTTCTACCGGATTCAATGACTGGAAAAATGCTAATCAACGATTAGAACATGAAAACTGTTTTAAGGATGATCAATTTAGTGAGGCACTCGAACAAGAAATCCAATATTGGCGGGAGGTACTCGAGAGAGTAGTGGCGGCAGTTAAATATTTAATTGTTCAAGGGCTGGCATTCCGTGAAACACACGAACACTTAGATAGACTTAATAGTGGAAATTTCCTCGGACTGCTACAATTTCTGACCGAATTCGACTCTTTTATGGCAGAACACTTAAGACAATAAAGTAATAAAGGTTTCGGAAGCACATCTTATATTTCTATAACAACATTAAGAACTTATGGCAGATAAAGTTAAAAACACAATTTTAAAGAAGTTAATGTTTTAAAGCTAAATACTTTGGTACAGTATTAGATTTCTCACCAGACATTACACATGTGGACCAGCTGACTTTTGTACTTCGATATGTTGCCAATGATGGTGTGCCGATTGAAAATTTTATTTGTTTTGTGCAAAATGTGGGACATACAGCTGAAGAAATTGTCATCACAGTCCTGGGAATCCTTAAGAAATTTAATTTGGACATTTCTAATTGCAGAGGCCAGGCATATGACAACGCTTCGAATATGTCTGGCGTGAATACTGGCGTTCAGACTCGTATCAAGGAACTTAGTCCTCTGGCGGAGTATGTACCATGTTCAGCACATTCTCTAAATTTAATAGGGTCTTGTGCAGCAGAATCATGTACAGAGGTTGTTTCACTTTTTGTATTGCTACAGGAACTTTACAATTTCTCCAGTGCCTCAACACACAGATGGGTCATCCTAAAGAAAAACTTTACATTACAAGGTAAAAATCTATCCAAGACAAGATGGTCTGCTCGTCATGATGAAAATCGAGTTGTAAATGAAAACAGGAAAGGTATTTTGGAAAGTTTAAATAAAACTGCTAATGACAGTAATGAAAGGCTCTCGGAAAGGAACGAAGCCAATGCTTCAAAAGAAAAGTCGAGTTCCCTTGAGTCTACATTTAAGTCAATTTTATGGGGTACCACACTGGAGAAGTTTAATAAGGTATACATGAAACTGCAGTATGAAATGAGAAAAAATTTCGGTAAATTAGAAAGTGTTAAGAGAGGCAAATGTAAGAAGGAGTACGTATCAGTATCAGGTGTGCTGTGGGTACTTTATTGTGTGCCGCCTGGTTCACTTATCTCCTGTATGGGGATGTGTCTCANGTGTATAAGAGACAGGTGTACAGTTGTGGAAGACGAACGGGTGGTGTAGTGGTTTACACCCCTGCGATCAAAGCAGGAGTCTCAGGTTCGATTCCGACTCGTCGCTATTTTCACCTGACCGAATGTTATCATGTATTTATGTGTTGATATCTATCGAAGAGATTAATAAACTTATTTCCAATACGTTGGATTATTTAATTTACTTAATACGCCCAAAATATATAAAAAAATTATTATTATTATTATTATAAGAGATGTTATTATGCGATAAAATAAAATTGATATCATAACAATTATTTTCTTGAGAAAAATTACCTGTCCGACACCGCCCCCTCCCGGAATGGTACGACAAAGGCGTCCCTGGTCATATCTTTGTCTTTGTATGTGTTTGCCCATTCCACAATGCTTCCCTATCTTCAGCCAAGAGAATCGTCTGCGAATACCAATGCCTAATGGTACTGTAGTCTCATGCAATTTTAACTTTTTGGGTTCTCATTTTGAATTGTTTCAAAATACTATCATAAAGATAATGAATATAAGTGGGCTCAATCTCCTTGTTTCATTCCTTTATTCTTCTTAAAAGGCTGAGACATTTCCATTCCTTTCGAACACATCCTACTCCATTCTTTTAAAAACATTACGCGTCTGATTAGCTCTTTTGTTATGTTACAACTGATGCTCGAAGTTTGCACCATCAGACGCCACACATGCCTGACACCGACGGAACATTGACTGTCGAACTCGTTGGAATACCCCGGGAATTTCTTTGATTGTAGCAGCTGCACAGACGACTCTTGCGGCGAGATCCATTTCAGACTCCATAGGATCGCGATATATGAGAGTTTTCATGGCTCTCCACAGAGAGAAATCAAGGATCGATGAGCGTGGGGCCAGGGAACTGGTCCATTTAATCCATCGATGCGGGAATGATCTGTTCAAATGCTTTCGAACAGCCAGTCCAAAATGATCTGGCGCCCCATAATGTTGGAACCACGTGCTGCGCCTCGCATTTGCTAGAACATCTTCAAGCAAGCCGCGAAGAACCTGTTCCAGAAAGGTCTGATGATTGGCGCCGGTCAAGCGGGACACTTACTTGGGCCATGCTCCTTCCTTTATCTATACTGACCTCCCTTGGTCACCTCTTGTTCCTTTCGATCCCGACGCTATTAGAGCCAGGGTATCTTTCATTTTCCCCTTCTTCTCTTTCTTCTTCTTCTCTTTTTTCTTCCTTCCCCCGCAGGGAACTTAGTTTCGAGTGAGTATGGCCTTGGCGAACCCACGGCCTCGACCTGGGGACTGGTACTGCGCCACCAGTCCTCGAACACCGTAAGCTTTGGACATGCTTCACCGACCACCATTGGCGCGACGGTGGAAAGTTGCATGTTTTGAAGGGCGGAGATCTTGCCTTTATTGGCCGGGTCGCGAGGAAGGATTAAACCTCTATAAAAAAACCCTCAACCTCAAGGTGTGTTACGCGCCGATGAGGTGAATGGGTGTTGAGGACAAACACTCACTAGCGGACAACCTCTGGGGCAACTGCCGCACCTCAGTTGAGCAAGGCTTAGTGGCGTGATGCGGGGGCTCCACGTCACCGGACATTTATTTCCTCCGAACGCGTGGGTCAAAATGAAAGATTGTTTTCCCCTGCCTTGCGGAGTGGGCGAGCCGCAGGGTAAGTACCACGCCTCAGGATCTTCGAAGCAGCCGAGGGTTGACAGCCCTCCCACTTCAGAAATCTCAAAGCCAAAGTTACAGAGCATTCCCTACGAGAATGTTTATGTTGTTATGACTCGTATAGACGGGTCACTTGAAAAAGTGTCCCCGTTCTATATTTTTAAAGGTTTAGAAGGTCTCGTTGGTTCACTGAAGA
>NNCF01127826.1:47308-74857 GCA_002313205.1 Laupala kohalensis | reverse complement strand
CAAAGCCACAGACAAAGACAAAACATGGTTCTACGGCTAAACCAGTGAACCTTGTTGAATCTTTAAAAACATCGAAAACACCTTCCAAGAAATCGCAGAGACGTAAAAAGAACGTGTCTGTACTTTCTTCCTCCGAGTCAGAATGTGTAATTTCCGACGGTGAACCGGAAATACACATTCACGAACCTGACCACGGAGGCTCCAAACAGTAATGGCTTCTATACTTCAGTGGAACCTTAATGGCTATAGAACTCAACGTGAAGAGTTACAACTCTTAGCGCGTCGTAATTCGATATGTATCTGCCTACAAGAGACACACTTTTCACCAGAACACTCACCCTCTCTGCGAGGATACAGCAGCTTCAGATATGATGAGTCCACGGGAGATCGAGCAAGAGGTGGAGTTGCCGTGTTTGTTAGATACACTATCCTCTGCTCGCCTGTTCTCCTACAAACACACATCCAGGCTATAGCAGTCCAAATTCATAGTGAACCATCTATGACCGTGTGTTCTATATGTCTTCCTCCTCCAACACGAGATTTTTCGGAGACCTCCCTCAGAGATTTAATTCATCAGCTCCCTCGACCATTCCTCCTCCTTGGAGATTGCAACGCCCACAGTGTACTGTGGGGCACGTCGGGCGATTGCCCCAGGCGCCGACTGCTGAATTGTCTCTTTGAGCGGGAAGGTTTATGTCTACTGAACACCGGGGAGATGATCCACTTCGCATTTGGCACGGGGTCTTGGACTGCTATAGACCAATCAGTTTGCTCTCCTGAAATTGCTGATATCTTTCAATGGAAGGTAGAAGATGATCTGCATGGTAGCGACCATCATCCTATCTGGGTGTCCTTGCAGGAACGTGTGACTATTCCCGAAAGCAAGCCACAGAAATGGATTCTCAGTAAGGCTAATTGGACACAGTACCGTTCCCTGTCTGTCTTCAGAGAAACGGGTAATGTCCAAGAGAGGGTCGACCATCTGACCCAGGTGATTCATCACGCCGCTGAAGAATCCATTCCGAAAACATCCTTTTTTCCGCGAAAACCTCATGTACCCTGGTGAAACGACACATGTCGGTCCGCCATTCGGGCAAGACGAAGAGCATTGCGGAGATTTAAGACTAGTCCATCTCCGGAAAAACTCGCCGCATATCGGATTGCAAGAGCAAAAGCGCGCAGAACTATCTAAGAATCCAGATCCACCTCCTGGAAAGAGTTTCTAAGCACCATTAAGAGAACAACATCGTCCACTAAATTATGGGAGTCAATCCGAAAGATATCTGGAAGGTATTCTCGAGTCCCAATATCTGGACTGAATTATCAGGGTCGGGTTCTCACCAACAACAGAGAAATGGCAACAGCAATGGCTGTATATTATTCTGACCTAACATCTACAGCAAACTGCGATCCTGATTTCGAGAGAAAAAGGGAAACAGCAGAGAGCACATCTTTTGACTTTCGTTCCACCATCTGGGAAACCTACAACTCTTCCTTCTCTATGTGGGAACTTGAGTCACCTCTAGCGACAGCCCACAACACTGCTCCTCGCCCTGATTCAATTCATTATGAAATGCTGAGAAAAACTCAGTCTCGAGTCGACAGAATACCTTCTTGATATCTTTAATATTTCTTTGTCCGAGGGAGTATTCTCTAATTCTTGGAAGGAAGCAACGCTTATCCCTTTATTAAAACCAGGTAAGGACAAAACGAACATTAGTAGTTATCGAAGCATTGTCTTGACGAGTTGTGTTGGTAAAACTCTGGAGAGAATTATCAACCGACATCTCGTCTGGTATCTTGAACGGCATTACTTGCTGAGTCGATCTCAGTGTGGTTTCAGGAAGTTCCATTCCACCCTGGACTCTCTTGGAATCATACTTCTCCTGGAATCAGCAATTCAAGATGCTTTCGTCCGAAGACAACATCTCATCGGAATATTCTTTGACATCGAGAAGGCTTACGATACTACTTGGCGTCATGGCATTTTACAACAACTCTATGCCTGGGGATTTAGAGGACGTCTTCCTCTGATGCTCTTGTCCTTTTTGGATCAACGTTCCTTCCGCTATAGAATTGGAAGAGACACCTCAGATCTCCTTCTTCAAGAGAACGGTGTTCCCCAGGGCTCAGTCTTCAGTGTGACCTTATTTGCAGTGGTCATAAACAGCATAACGACTGCTGTAAAGAATCCTGTTTTACACTCTCTTTTTGTCGATGACTTTGCTATCTTTTGTTCATCACAGAGTGTCACAGGTGCGGAGNAATAGATTATACCACTGGTCGCAAACGACAGGTTTTCGTTTCTCTGCTGAGAAAACACGCTGTGTTCTTTTCAGTAGGAGACCAAGCCTTCTGGTAGAACCTCACCTCGCCCTCGGGAACAACGTTCTCAAATTCTATCCTTTTGTGAAATTCTTAAGTCTAATCTTTGATCAGAGACTGAATTGGATTGAACATCTAACAGACCTAAGAGCAAGAACATTAAAGTCTCTGAATTTATTGAAGTGCCTCAGTAGCAGGGAATGGGGCGCTGATTGCTACTCCCTGCACCAGTTTTATCGAGCATTCAGACGATCTCGGCTCGATCATGGCTGCGTTGTATATAGCTCTGCTCGTGCAAGCTATTTAAAGAAGTTGGATAGTGTTCACCATCCAGGATTTCGACTAGTAACGGGAGCCTACCGCACTAGTCCCATTTCGAGTTTGTATGCCGAGAGTGGCGAACCATCTCTTTCCCTCCGGCGGCAAATCCTCATGCTACGACACTTTTGCCACTTGTAAACTTTACCAGACAATCTGGTGCACAACGCGGTTTTTCATCCATCCTCTTCTTCCATCCGTTTCTACAACAACAGACTGAGAGCAACCAAACCTTTTGGATATCGCTCCAAACAAATTTTGGAAACCTTAAATATACGCACACCTAATGTCTTACATCAAGGTTTCAGTAAGACTCCTCCTTGCGCTTTGCACAAACCAGATATTAGTTCCAAATTTCTGCATCATGACAAGAAGAACGCTCCAGCTGCAATGTTGAGGGTATACTTTCACCTAATCCTCGACAAACACCGTAACTATGTTCCAGCATTTACAGACAGGTCGAAGCAGACCGATGGTGTCGGCTGCTCCGTGGTATATCCCCGTGAGACCTATGGCTACCGTCTAGGAGACTTGTGCAGTGTTTACACTGCTGAGTGCTACGCCATATTGCGAGCATTGCGATCAACTAAGTGCTCAGGCGGATCACATTTCCTGATTTGTTCTGATTCGCTGAGTGTCCTCCAAGCAATCCAGAACATGTATCCGGCTTATAAGCTGATCCAGAACATCCAGGATGTACTTTTCTCACTGCAAAGTGATGGATAGAACATGTTTTGCTGGGTTCCCAGACACGTGGGTATCAGAGGAAATGAGGAAGCAGACGATTCCGCAAAGACGGCATGCCTCAGGAATCGCGTGGATTTCTCCACGATTCCAAAACGAGATCTCCTAAATTCCGTCAAGATAAGGATTCTGAGTGAATGGAGCAATGAGTGGTTAGCTGTTGAAAGGAATAAGCTCCGACTTATCAAATCTTCTGTTAAGTCATGGAGCAGTTCCTGTAGGCCAGCCCGGCGCGACGAGGTCTTGCTGACCCGCCTGCGCATAGGACATTGTCCTCTCACTCATAGGTATCTCTTACTACTTGATGATGAACCCGTTTGTGAGGAGTGTAGCTGTTCTCTGACAGTGCGTCACCTACTAACTGATTGCAGAAGATACTCAAGTATACGGAGACAAATTGGTCTGGCTGCAGATTTACCAACAATTCTCGGAAAAGAAACGGTTAATGTTAATAAACTATTGAATTTTATGAGTAGATCGGGGCTCCTCCCACAAGTGCTTGAGAGGGTTTAAAATTTGCATTCCCTTTTCATCTTTACTGTCTTCTTTGTTTTCATCGTTCGTTTCTGTAATTCGAAAATATAATATTTAAAAATTGTTTTCCTTTTTTGTGATATAATGTATTGGTATTCTGTTTTCTTTTCTTTCATCTTTCTATTTAGATATTTCTTGATTTCAGGAAGGTTTTTTAGTGGGTATGGTCGAGATATTCGGCGAGTCCCACACACGGGGAAGAGTCATTACGGCTCTTCTCTGTGGTGCGAAACTGCATTTTTCCCTACTTGCATGGGCTCTAATGACCTCGATGTTGACGAGCCCTAAAGCCCCTCCCCCCCAAAAAAGGGATGGTAAAAGGTACGGCCCGACTAAGCAGTCGCCGACCAAACCTGCCCACTCATTAACTGTGAAAGGATGTTGTGCTGCGTGGTGCTGTACACCGTGGGGTTTTTCTGGTGTCCACAAATGCTCATTGTGGTGATTGAAGAAGCCATCCCTAGTGAATGTGGCCTCATCAGTGATAAGCTGAGAAAGCTACATCTCGGCCACTTTGTTGCAGAAATCTGTGGTGGTTCGTAATTGGTTGGCCGAGTCGAACCACCTAAGTTGGACACGACGTGAAGGGGGAAATGACTATATAGGTTTAGAAAGGAGTGATGCGATCCAGTGAAACTCAGAGCTGTAATGAGACATTTAATTATACTTACAACGTGTCGAGATTGCGCAAGGCGGCGGCCAGAGAGAAGCAGGTGGTAGTCATGACGTAATCGGACTAGGAGACTACGAGGGCGGAACAGGTGCTGATCCAGACAGCTCCCGACCTGAGGGCGGTCATGAAGCAGAGGGACAGGTCACTGGCGTGTCACTCCAGGGCAACTTCGACGCAGCAACCTGTTCCGTCCGCTTACGGATGGTCGGAAGCTGTCACACGTGGCAACTCCCACGCCGCAACTGAATCCTTCTGCCTCGGGCCTAATCCGTCCCCCGCTTACATACGATTTTTACTCCATACGTCATTACCCACTAACCTACTTCCTCTGACCTTGCGACCTCATTCTCGTGGTTTGCTAGGTGTCTTCACGACAAATCACTTTGCGAAACGCACATGTGCAGGATGGTATTCAGGGTGTAATAACTGCTTTGGAGATGAAAGGCGTGTAAAGACTCGGCGTTCAAAACACGCTGGACACGGCTATCAAAACACTAGTTTCCACGGCATCCAACACACGTCCTTCCCTAACGACCGAATGCGTCGATCGTGGCCTGCCCTCACTAGTCCTACCACTTCTTAATGACCCGTTATCGCACAAATTTCGATGCAGACGTGCAAACAAACTGTGGTGCGGTTGATGTCTGTCTGGGAAGCGTTCTCGATAGATGCGTCAAGCGGCTCGTCCATTGCACTCAGCTATTCCATATATTCCGTACATTATGTGCCTGTCTGCAAGCTCACCGTTCCATGCTCCTCGTATGCTGGCTAGCGCTCTAATGAGAAAATCCTCACGTTCCCCTCCAGTACTCTCGTGTACAGCACCACCTAGCGGCGTACGATGTTTGCGGCCATGGGTTGCTATGTAATTCTCAATCCTTATGACGTGCCCCACCTCCCCTAGAGGTTTGTCGCAACATTTCTGAGACATTCTGTATATGCGCTCTCTTCTTCCAATTCATTCTATTTGCAATTCTCTTCTCTAAAATTCTGCTACTACTAGAGATGAGAAGATTTATCTGTAATTACTTGAGTTCTTGTTCCTTTTTTTTTGGTATTGGTACAATGATATATTTTCCCAATCTTCTGGTATTCACTTTTCTTCCCAACACATTTAAAATATTGTCTTCAACATATTGAGTACTTTATCCCCTCCATACTTGATATACTCAGGTGCTATTTTATCCCATCAAGCAGCTCTTCCTCATTTCAGGGTCTTGATTGTGACCTGAACTTCATTGAGTGTTTTTACCCCATACTCTCCATTTTTTCCGTCTCCTTTTGCTTTCCTTCTCTCTTTCTTCTTTGGCATTTATATTTGTCTGATCTTTAGCAAAAATTCCTTCATATTAACCTTTCCACATTTTCAATATTTCTTCTTCCATTGTGACAAGATTCTATTTTATTATCCTTTATATTCCAAACTTTTTTCTTATAATCTCCTTTCAATGTTTTCATCATATCCTAGAATTTCTTTGGACTTGAAAGTGGAGACCAGCTATCTCCAGTTTCCTTGGATTCCAATTGTTTAATATTCTCTTCATATTCTTTCTTATCATCCTTCTTTGGAGTATTATTTCTGGTTTTAACATATTTCCTTTCTTGGCTTTCTTAGGAACTGAAAAGCGACATTTGATAATAAATAGTCCCTATTTGGTACTCAATTCTGCACTTCAGTAACTCCTACATCACAAATAGCATAATGCATAGGTCTTGTGTACGTCTATAATGCATAGGTCTTGTGTATGATATAGCACTCATTCCTTTTATATTTTTAGCTACAAAGGTAATCTAGTGCATTTTCTTGCGGGAGTAAAATGTGTTCCCTATTAACAAATCATTATCTATGCAGAAATTCAACCTCCTCTTTCCATTTTCATTTAGAGTTCTCTTCTCCGTATCTGCCCATTACTCCACGTCCCTTCTTCTTGGCCAATTCTTGCATTCCAATCTATCTGTACATATAGCACCCTTTTCTGCTTTATTATTAGTTCTCCATTGTGGTGCAAAATATTGCCTCTTCTTCCTCTTCCTCAGTTGGTGTGTATATTTGAATTAGGGAAACTATTTCTCCCAATTTCACATCTACTCATATCCCTGAATTTATGGCATACCACTTGGTTACTCACTTGTTCAGTTCTTCAATCATTGTAATTCCTACTCCTTCTTTAGCTCTTCTTCCCTTATCTACTCCTGAGAATCTTATCACATATCCTTTCTCCATTTCTTTCTCTCTCAATGTCTTTTTCTTTGATTCAATTATTCCCAATATATGCAGTTTAAACTTTTCTGTCTCTTCTACTGTATTTGTCTCCTTGCTTGCAAGGAATGTAATATTCCTACTTCTTATAATCATAGTCCTTTTCATGCTTGGTCCAGCATCCAATGACTGTCCAGCTGCTATTCTTTGACTCTGGATATAAAGTTTCACCAGGAGTGAGTTATCAATGTCTTGGCTAGTCTGGTGGAGGGGATACCTCCTTGCAGTATCCAAGCTCACTGAATTTTCATAAGGGGTTGTTTCTCTTAGCCTTTGGTAAGATACCCAACTACAAGGCAGCAGAAGAAAGGATGAAAAGGAAAGGGTTACAATAGAAAGAACATTGTAGGACAAGCTTTGTCTGACCTCTCTGCTAGGGCCAATCCAGCTTGGATGACCACTTCATACTATGCATACTCATTATCACTCAATGTCCTTCAACTCATCAACTAAAGTTAATGCCTAAAAATAAAAATATTGATATTATATGTAACTTTGAAGTTCAGTTCAGAATTAGTGGATGCTTATCACCAAGAACACTTAAGAACATGTTCCCAATTAACTTAAGAATTTGAAAGTACACTTCTGGAGCAAATATTCAGGATCAATAAATGTGCTAACAATTTCTTCTATATTACTTAATATACCATAATTTCTCAAATATAATCACGAGGCAATGTCATTGACAAGAAGATATCATCCATACACAATGATGTCATGCTCTTTATATCATAGAGGTGCTTCTGCTTCATATCTGCGTAGCTGTGCAGAAGGATAATAACTACAAATGACTGACCACAAATTATTCCAGTTCTACATGAGTGGAATATCCCACGCTATGCCCAGATGAGAACATCCTTAAACTACTTACTTTCTATGTATGCACTTTCCAAATCCACAAGTCCAAATATTTTTCACTGTGAATATCTTTGAAAATATTGACGGCTTAAATGGGATTCTTGTTTCAAGGAAGCTTTGTGGTGGAACATGATACAAGGGAGATGATAGAGTGCATTACTGAGAGTACTTATGAACATGAGTGAAGTAAGATTTAGGAACCATAATGCGATTTGCTTGACTGAACCACAATAATGATAAATCACCAATGAGTCAGGAATGAGTCAAAAAGCCATAGCATTGTTCCTAGGAAGTACATCATTTTCCTTCATATTTCTTTCTTTATATTGTTTTCTATGCTTTCTCAACTTCAGTGAAGCATAATGTAATAAATCAAATAATCTATTCACATATGTCACCTCTAGGTCAGGTGCATGATTCTAGATGACTTTACCTCAACATCAGTCAAGGATGAGCTGAGGTTATTATTAGAGAAATATGTAAAAGCAAAGTTTCATTATTATATGATTCACAGTGTAGAATTCCATATGAATATCATTCAATGAAGCAGCTTTCGATACGCCGAATTCTCTTCCCATTCCATCTTTCCAGTTCATTCTCTGTATTCCATAAATACTTTTTTTTTCCTTGGGGCTTTAGGGCTTGTCAACGTCATCCATTAATACTCTGCATAAATTATATTTGAGAATGACCACTTGAATGATCTATACTATTTCCTTCAGTGATGCATAACAAAAATTAATAAAATAAATACGTCCAAATACATGAAATCACTTAATTTCTTATTTTATTCCTCTTGCTTTGCCTCCCAGAAATTAAGATAATAAGTAGTTCCTCATATAGTTACTCGTATATCTTGATACTGTGAATGATATCTACAGGTGGTGCACACAAGAGAGTATGTCAGGATTGGGAGCATGAGAACATACAAGCAGGGCTCGGAACCCTGAAGGACTGTGAGATAAACAGAAAGAGGGACAGGCATTTAATAAATCAATTACCATATTTACCTGAAGATAGGCCCTCCCCCTTAATTTAGGAGGAAAAATTTGGAAACAAAAATTGAATAAAGAATATGTAAGTCATACTATCCAGTTTTTTATTTATTAAATCATACGGCCGTCATCAGTGCTCCATTGATAAAGATTCGCCACCCATCTCATCAATGGAGATGTGCACTACATAGTACAGCATAGTATGACTACATATTCTTTATACAATATTGTGTATACTACCAACACAGAACCTCGACTTATAAATAAAACTTAATTTGGGAAAAGTCAAAGTCTTTGTGAAAGGAAATACTCATTCAAAATTCCATTATGTTACTCTGGTAAGTATAATCATAAGGATTTTAAAATGAAAAGCTAACTGGTGCAATTCAACTTGACATTCTTCACATCGCGTACTTCGGCTCTACTTCGAATTCTCGCATAATTTAGAACTCTCAATTTGAAGTTAGCGTCGAAGCTTCTTCGAAAGCACAACTTTCATAGTGTGGAAGATCCTTATTTCTCGACAGAATCGAGTGTCACGTTCGGCATCACAGACTACACACTGGTCGGCACGATGACAGCCGTCTGTCATTCCTGGACGAGGACCAGTTAGGTTTCCATTTTGAATGAGCGTGAAATTCCGCCATTATTGATGACCGTCCAACAGGACATTGTTCATCATTTCTTATTATTTTACAGTTTTCCATGCATTAAAATTAATTACAACGGATTTACGTTACGTATACGACTTGTGTTCGCTTAACTCATTTTCACCCACAAAACTTTTAATGAGCAGTTTTCCCGTCCGAAACTCCAAATATTTTTGGTTGATTTTTTTCGAAAAAACGAGAAGGGGCAATAGCCGGGCAAATGCGGTAATACTTAAGACTACTATTGTATTACTTCTTTTAATTTATAATAATGAAAATGATTATCTTTGCTAATTTTGTCCCTATTACAGCTGGACATATTACAGGGAATACAACTATTATGAAATATATTATTTAAAACTCAATAATTTAATAGAAATAATTAGAGAAATATATTATTTAAAACTCAATAATTTAATAGAAATAATTAGAGAATATTATTTAACTGAAGGCATATTTTATTTTTACACTTCATCTAAAAGGAAGAGAAAAATATTGACTGCAACATTTACAATAACTCAGAAATTAATATCAAATATCTTTATTAAGCAAGTTTTTTTCACAGGTCATAAAAATATTTGTGGTGTGTCCCAGAATTCCAGTAGATGCGTGGTTCCAAATTTGTTCTGTCCGAAGCAATAAATTTGGAGTTATCTCAACTTTTTCAAATACTTAGAAACAGGACCTAATTTGATTTACCAAAACCAATAGCTGCAAAATGCAATGACATCCCTTCCGATCAAAAAAATATTCCTAAAAAGTCTCTATTCTAGTTTATAATTACAAATACAAATAGACAAAAAATATTGTGATTGCCTAACAATAGAAAGAACTTTATATTAATGTACGTATTAATACATTTGTTTATCTTTATTGGAGAATTGTCAAATTGTTGCGTTAACTTGCACATGGATGAACATTTCTGGAAATGCATTGAAGAACACACCATAGGGATGTGCATGTCTGTTAGGAAGGTGCTTTACAACAAGAATGCTAAAGAGGATTGATCAAAACATTCAGGCCATGGAATGTGCACCATGCAAAGAAAAATGTAATGACCAAGAACAAACTCCAAATTGTAACTTATTGTATGAATGTTAGAAGTCTATTGGTGATACGGTATCTTTATATCTTGATACAGTTGTGCAACACAGTCATCAGGTCTTCGCCAGAGGGTAGCCTAAACCCATCATATCCCAAATGAAGCTGTTCTAACAACCTAGATAACCTAGGTATCCAGAGTGTATTTTGTGAAGACAACTAGAAGTATACTACATGCAAGAAGATTGGACCCACTCATTGCCGACATGTACTATGGGACACAGATTTATGAAGAACTTATATTATGCCCTGAATTAATACCAGAGGTGAGTTGCATACCAAGGAGATATCATGTGCAGGTGCCAAAAATGAGGAAAAGTTTGCCACATGAGCAAATAGAGATTACAATTAACCTTCTTTATGATCACAATATTTTAATTGGAGAACAATATGTGTTTGATACATGACGTTTGTAAATTTGTCATCGGTATTCCTCAAAAAAGAAATGTTCATAATCTTAGGCAAGGGTATTAAATAAATTCAGGAAGCAAAAAGATTCTCAAAAAGTGCTTAAATTCTCTTTGCAGATGGTGTACAAATGGATGGAGGAAAAGAACTTCAAAGAATAGTGGACCTTTGAAGTACAAAACCCTACATTGCTGACACAATTCTAGCAAATATGCAGCAAAAATGGTTGCCTCAACTGTATAATCATTTATGGGTAAACCTTCAAAGTATCATATGCTGAAACAATTTAAACATTTACTGATATCTACAAAGATACCAGTTGATGCTTTGTGATAATTCCTGGTCTTCAATGTTATTATAAAAAAAACTATTTCGATAAACAACTTGCAACATACAAGAATTGATGTACTTCTTCAGAATTGAGACTTAACTCTGGCGAATTCCAATTTAGGACTAGTATGATGAATGCATAACTGTTGGATGTTGTAGCAGAGCTGGTAATAAAAACTGCAAAAGAAGAGTTGGAAGATGTAAATTGTTTTACTTTTCAAGACCCTACTTTCATAACTAATTCAGATCATAATATTCACCACAGATAAGGAGATGATACTTCTTTTTATGGGAAAGCAGAATTGTGAATTGAGGCCCAGAACACTCTCAGGTTATTAAAACTTTGTTAGAAAGATATCAAGATTTAGAAGAGATAAATTGGCTTCAGAAAGCTTACAGGCCTTTCAATTGATGAAGAAAGTTCCAATATTGAGAAAATTGTGATCTCTGGATCCTCCTGAGAGAATATTTGTGGAGAGAATTATGGTGTGTTGCTGATAAGTCCAATCTGATGTTATCCAGTAAACATCACAGACGTTTAACACCGGAAGCAAAACGTTTCACATGAGATCAGATTCAGGTAAAAAATAGCAATCAAAAAGAGGAATCAAGGAAAAAAGGCTGGAAAAAGTTCTTACACCGTTTGAAGTTAGATTTTCTGAACGTGTAATCCACCCATCAAAAGTTGGCTTGGAACAATTTGCACTGATTGCAAAGGCATTAGCAACATATCACTGAAAATTTTGCAGCACCTTAAGTTAGAAAACCCTAAGCTAAGGAATTTTGGTAGCTCAGAGATAAAGAGGGAGAGGAACAGAAAACAATGTAACTCGTGATACTGGTATATATCAATTTGGTAACAAGGCAAATCAAGGAGTTTTGTAATACATGCCAGCAGTCATTAATATCAATCAGCAATAGTATTTGATATGAAATGGCACAGAATAGAATATGATCTACTGCTTAGAATCAACAGTATTCAGCAGCACTTGACAATGAATTTCATCAATTGAAACAGAGGATGAAAATGAAGTTCAATCAAGACATAAAGAGAACTTTTTTTTTACTGCTAAGAAAGGTTGGTCATTAGGAAGTAAGGAGATGGCACAAAGTTGCATATTTTATCCAGATGTGCCACTTCCAAATGATCATGAACATTATACCCACATTGAAGAAATAGTTTTGTAGTATGTGAACTGTCCCAGATATGATAAATACAGTGTGAGTAACCATAGAAAATATTTTTGGTGAGAATTCAATTGAATTATTTGCTGCTGATAATTGCCTCACATGCGTCTTCCTGAAGAATCAAATCCTAGTACAGAATTTTCAGTAACACATTCATTAGGGTGACCACCTGTATGATTATTTCATGAAAGTCTTGAAAATATATATACTATCTTGAATTCTGAAAAGAAAGTCAGTATGTTCTTCTTTTCAAAAGACAAATGTTGTCTAGATTCTTGTATGTAGAGCATTTTTTCCATAAATAAATTATATTGTAAAGTATTGTGCATAACCGTGATAGTGTAGTGTTTATAGCATAATAACACTATAATTAACAGTACAATAAATTTAGTTTAGCTGTAATTTTTTTTAATACAGCCAGTGAAATCACAGTAACTATTATGAACAATATGGTGATGCTTTAGACTTAAATGTTCAAAGATTTCATTAAGAAACTGAATCACAAAGATGAAGGTTTCATTGTTTTGAGTTTTTCATGTTTTTCAGTACAATTTCACAAGACTGTTTGGTGTTATCATTAGGTGTACATTTACAAATACTTTATAAAACATGTGAGCGCTGCATACATCATATGCACAATCTTACTATGATTATGAGTATACATATATGCATGATGATACCAAACGCTATCAAAATATTGTGTGAATTTGTATTTGATTTTTCAAATTTGTTAATTAAATTGACATTTTGTGAAGGATATAATCAGCTTATTTTGTTCAAATATAAATTTATTAATTATTCACACATGCAATGCATAATCTTAATTCAATCTTGCTCCTCTCCACTTCCAAGAAATTGCCAAAGGGTATCCCTAAATTTTAACCCTGAAGTGAAGTGGTGGTCACCCTAACATCCACGGACTGGACACTGAATTGGATCTGAAAGATGTGTCTATTCACAACCAACAGCAGGAAGATGCAGAACTCCAGGATGTAAATTGCTTTACATGAAATAAGTACAGCTTTTCTTTTAAGTCATCTTTTGTATTAAAGAAGGAAGAAAAAAAAAAGGTCTGAAGAAGAGCTGAATCAACAACACAATTTTATGATTTTACCGAAGTCTCTGTAATATAAACTTGTATACTTTAAATAATAAAAAATTGGTAAATTTTATATTCCAAACTTCAATGAAACTTCTGCTAAGATTGTTTATTTTCAATAATTGCCAATGCAATAAATATCTAGTAAAATCTTTTAATTTCAGAAATTAGTATTTAATTTTAGTTTTCCACAAACAGTTTCAAAAACTTTCAACTCACTTTAAAAATTGTGACTATTGTATTGTAGTGACTTACCAAAATTCCTGTGAAT
This sequence comes from Laupala kohalensis, assembly GCA_002313205.1. NCBI lineage: Eukaryota > Metazoa > Arthropoda > Insecta > Orthoptera > Trigonidiidae > Laupala > Laupala kohalensis. The sequence continues at coordinate 61,103 of NNCF01127826.1, read as the reverse complement.
TGAAATCAACATCAAAATTAATTTTTTAATATGGGGGTGATACCTCTTTTTGCCCCTTTACATTGACCCTGGGGGTACCAGTAAAGATCTCTGAAAATTTGCTCTGAGCTACGATACCATTGCAGTTGTCTTGGAAGTACATGTAATTCAGGGCAGTACTGACAATTCTCCCCTCCTGGCACAAGTGATATTAGTGATACATGGCAGTTGTGGAATCACTCTGCCTCCGAATGTTGACAGCATCAAATGCAATTCTGCGCTACACCCAACCGACCTCTTGAAGTCCCTTCATGAGTCTCAGTACAAATTAGCTTAATTGCAATGTCGCAGACTTCATGGCATCGCAGGCATTCATCCATACAATGGAATTTGCAGTCAACAGCTTCAGTCATATGGTGAAACAACCTGCAAAGATCTCCATCACTTATCTGCCGTCCAATAGAGAGTGTCTAGCGACTATCAAATGCTTATCATCATCCCAACATCCCAAGCTCTTTTTATGCAGCATAAATTGACATTTTGTACTGCCTTCAAATTGGACGATGTATACTACATGCTCTTCAATGCATTTCCAGCCATTTAATTCAAAAATATATTTTCTGAAATGGGAAGATATAAAAGGTTGAGATTCATAAAAAAATGCTGGAATTTAGGACGAAATTGCAAGTAAGTAAAAAGTTATTACGAGGAAAGAAAGAATGTTTCCGTCACTAGTTTCTGAAATGGCTGTTGGAAACTGTGGTTTACAGACGAGCGCGAGTTATGTTGGAGTTGATAATGGGAGACCCTGGAGACTTGTATGAGGAGTACCTTCCTCTGATATCCATCGACGGGATTGAAGAGGTCGGTTGGGTGTCTGTATCCATCACTGCGCAGAAGGTGCTACGACGCATCCGCGCCTACCGTCATTGGCACCGCTTCACAGCACGTGGAGGATCTTCGACAAGTAAATCTTGAAATGGAAAATATCTCACAGCTAGACTGCACCTGCCATATTTATGCCAATTGACATTTTCTGTAACATCTGATGTACGCACTGAATATCCGCTGGATTCCCTTCTTACAATGAAAATAATAACAAGTATAAATAAAGCCAATTCCTTACTTTTTGTTTGTTTCAATATCATTTAAAAACGTATATAAACTAGAATCATAACTTCCACCCTCACCCCAAAACAAAGCTGCAACCTAAACAACATCCTTTGATTGTTGTCAATGATAATATAAAGCAAAATTGTTTACTTTGCGAATATTGATGTCAGATTATTGTACTCATTCCATATTGTAAACTACATAATTATCCCTCACCAAAAAAAAACAGCTTGATTAAAGAAATTAATTCAGACATGTGCATTACTCAGTAATGAACTGTTCATCCATAAAATTCTATTATTGTACCTTCTTTTAAAATCTTATCAATCAACACTCATTCATTTTACATGCTAGGGCTGCATTTCTCTCTCACTAAGGGAAGAACTTTTACTTCATTCCAAGTACAAATTTAAGTCAACTGAATGTGCGATCCACTTTAATGTATGGGTCTGAGTAGGAATTTGGTAATTGTATGAGGAACGATGCCTTCCAACCACTGATAAACAATGACTATTTTTGGCCCAGATGTATGTTGCAATGAATGGATTTATGAATCGGAATGAATGGAAAATTATCATGAATAAGGCTTTAAATCCAGTGGCACCTACAGCAGCGTACTGGCTGCGCAGACATCCTGCCAACCAATCGCCAGCTATGGACTGATGATGATGATGGATTTATTATACCATACCACACTGAGTGCTCATATTCTCAAAAATTCTATTCAGGTTCAAATTTCTATAAAATTAACGAACAGTCATCCACTGCTTAGTGAAAGAACATTGTTTTGTTTTCTTGTGGGCTTTAGGGCTTGTCAACGTCAAAGTCATTAGAGCCCTTAAGAACATTATTCTTGCCTAATATACGTGAATGCTATTCCATTCGAGTAACACATCTGCTACAGCCCGTTCCTGATATATAGCTCACCGAAGTACATAAACAGACTGCCTTCTTCCTGCAGAGTGAGCGAAGGGGAAAAGCCACTATGTGACTAAAACGTGAATCGCATGTGTGGAGCCAAATGGATTCATATAATCTTTCTGTTTTTTGTAGAATACAATGTGAGCTGTAAATAAAAATATTTAATAAATATGGAGATAAATGAAAGGCCCATTTCATCACTATATGTTTTAATTTATCAATAATTCAATTTTAAAATTAAAAAATACAGACAGCAACCAACATCAAAGTTTCACATTCTACATGGCACCTGAAAGAAAAGTCACTTGATCCTTTGTGTCATGTTCCTTTTTATGAAATCAGAAGAACACTGCCTTAACTGAGTTTTGAGGGTTTCAAAATAAAGTATTTCGAATTTATCTCATATGAGATACTTTTCTTTCTGAAAGTTTATTTACTGTATTGTATAAAAAATAGCAAGAGTGGTGCAGAAGAGAGCATAACACTTGCCTTTGACATTTTTTTGCCTTCTATATATCAGTATAGGACAGCAATATAAATAATTTCAAATTTTTATAAATAAATATTATACTACTGAATAATAAATAAGCAAAAATTCAATTTGCTGACTGCATTTGATAACTCCTCTCCCAAAACAAAATATCACCCCAAGAACATTTCAACACCAGTTTTCTCAAAAAACAGTTAATGAGATTATCCATCACCAATCATTAGCATTGTGATGTTAGGGTACAAGCAAATATGTAATTGAATATTAATTTTAGATAACAAAATAGATCCAGATAAATGAGAGCTAGGAATTTTGAAGAACAGTAAATATAAGGAAATTTTAAAAATTACTAGCAGCAGCAATTTCAATGTTGAATACTTTTAAAACATATACAACCCCAATTTTAAAGGAGATGAAGTAAACCTTTCCCTTATTGCATTGCATTGCATTGCAACATTGTTTACTGAAGGACAAATAACAATTATTTTAAATATTATTAAAAATTCTTACCAAGTTAAAAAAATCAATTAGGCTGTAATCAGCCACAAGGGAAGAGGACATGATTAAAAAAGCAGTAAAATAAGATGTTAAATAAAATCTTGCGAGCTGCATGATATCACACTAGGCTATATATTGGACTTGCCTCTGCATCAAAATGAGAGGACCACAAAATTCTTGCACTATTTTAGATAGACTTACCTTACCTTAAGTAAATATTCTACGAAATTAAAAACACACATTTGATGTTTTAACTTTTATTTCAAAAACTTCAATATACATAATTGAAATTAAATTAAAACATCAACACTGAAAAAATGCAATTTTCTTATTTACATTTCTAGTAATTTGCATTTGCACTGAAGAAATTCTCCTTCAAAATACAATAGCATTTTTCATTGTTTTCATATGAATAAGATTATTAAAAACCCAAGATGAGATATTGTAACTTTTCCATTTAAGAATTCTAATAGATTGTTCAATATACAATAACTGGAATAATGACGTTAACATTGAATGTTTATCAGCTTTACATTGAAATATTGCAAATAATGTATTGATGCAGTTCATGCATTGATATGCAACAAAAGAAACAGCTTACCTTCTATACTAAAAAGTTTTTCTAATCTAATTTTGTTTTAGGATGGATAGAGAAGTGTACATTCTTTAAACCATGTCAACTGGGTAATAATTCTTTTAGGTCTAACGCTGAAAGAGAACCAAACACCTTGGTTAGTACACTACATAGTAATGTGCACACTATACAAGCACAGATTATAATATTTTATCAATATAATTCCTAATCCTTCAATGAACAGTTTTATTCATAAAATACTAGATATCTTTTATACTTCTCGAGTCATTCCTGAAACAGGATATCTGCCCTGATGAGGCTGATGAGCTGCTGGGTGTGTAGGTGGTCCAGCCGGGCTGAACAGCAATCGCCCAGAGGGCGCCTGAGTCACATAAACACTCTGCAACAAAGGAATTCCTTACTTCAAACTCTTGCAGGACAAAACTATAAACTACAAAGATTAAATTAAAGAAAAATATGAATAAGCATATCAAAAAGGCTTCAAAATTTAATTATTACAATTCAATTTACTCTTTACTTCTGCTTACATTGACATGAGAACTGAGCATGTGAAAAAAATATTTGAGAGACTTAATTATTGGAATGATAAAAAATAAAACAAAGTTCAGTGTTCAAATAATCACTTAGTTCACTAAAATAATTGTAACATTATGATTAAGTATTCCTTTACAGAAGTGAGAAAATTGCACAATGGTACCACACCAAACCCAAAGCAGAAACTGTGACCACATTCTTTCCTATAACCAAAACCAAATTCAAGTTTTGATCTTGGTTCCTGTATTTATGAAATTCATGTGCACACACAATTTTTAATTTATTGAAAATTAAATGAGCTAAACAGACAGAGACAGAGAGAATAATGAGCCAGTGCAACTAGCAGTATAATTCATATAAATACAAAAAAATATTATTTAAGTTGACTTTAGTTGTTAACAGCTCTAGCAATTTAAGCTGAAACTAATTACAGCCAACACAAGATAGTCGTCATTTAACAATATGTAATTGATATAGCACTAGATCAATGATCACAACAAATAATAGTTTATATTCATCACACATAATCTTCATAAGCCAAAGCTATTTCTTTTTCAAAATGTATAATCTTTCTGTGTAAAGTTAACTTTCCTTCTGACTGGATTTTGAAATAATTTGTAATTAGATACATATTATCAAACAACATGAAAATTAAGTAATTTTTTAGATTTCCTTAATCATATTCAATTTTTGAAATAAACAAAAGTGAAAATGTGATATCACAAAAGTAGAGAAATATGGAAACTAATATATAAATTTCAAAAATTACATAAGAACCCCGGGCAAAATTAACTAAAAAATCCAGGCTTGTTGACGGGCGTTTCAATACCCTCTGCAGGGTAAAATATATCAATTCACAGCACCAATTTTTCTTTGAATGTCAATGTAAATGTTTGGATGTTTGATTAACAAAAGAAATAAATAATTTTTTAATGTTTTATTTGTGATTTGTTTTAAAGTTTTGAATGTAAAGTAATGTTTGTTTTCATTTTTTTTTTCAAATCCTGGGCAACGTACGGGTAGATCTGCTAGTAAATAAATAAATGAATAAATTAGAAGATAAATAAAATAAATTAGAAGAGAATGCTCACATGTGGAGTAGATGCTGGCTGATAACTTCCAGTGGTAGCATGAGGAGCTACAGGTGGAGCCCGAATGGGGTATCCTGACGTAATGCCTCCAGTTTTTGCACCCTACAAAAATATTGTTTTTAGCAATGAAAAGTATACTTTCAGTAGGTGCCATTACTACAAAGTAAAAAAGAAAATACCTAACTAAGAAGTGAAAAATTTAATTCTTACTACAGTGCCATAGAAAGAAAGAAACTATTAAAGCTTTCTATTCCATGATTAATTTTTTTCCTTGGGGTTTTAGGGCTTGCCAACATCAAGGTCATTAGAGCCCTTCCAGTGATTAATATCCCACAAATGACACAGATATAGATTTTCAACCATGAAAATTATTGATCATGATATTTCATTGAGAATATTCTGGGTATCAAGATTCCAAAAAAGTGTTTTTTCCACAAAAACTCTGTACGTCAATCTGTTCTTTTGTGTGCATAGATTCTGAAACTGTAGATGGTTCAATTTCAAATGTGCTGTATTTGAAGATGAGTTTGGTATTAGACAATACTTTTGCTCCAAAATTTCTAAACCTCTTCAAAACTTTCAAGTTTTCACCAATTAAGGAGGGTTTTTTTTTTCATCATTCTTCATTTATATGATCTTGGAGATTCATTAATGATGTCAATAAAATAATACAAACAGAGACATTTCAATATGAAATTTAGTTATTTAAGTTAAAAATGTCTTCTTCTCCTGAAAGAACTCTTTAAAGTTGTAGAATTAGCGTTGGATCAACTACTCAGTCTGACTAGATTGGAGTTTCTTCCCCTGAGTACTTATGTCCATTGGTAGGTGGTTGTAAAACAAGGCTTCCTGTCTCATGTGGAGGCATATGTTGAACAATGTGGAAGCAAGATATAGTTGGAAGTTGTCCTTGTATTATGTGTACAGATGTCTTGACCTCTAAACCGTTAACCTTCGGTAAAAAAATCTCGATCTACATACAGCACTAATGTAAATGGCTATTACTGTCATAATTTGCAAGCTTATGAATGCTTCTCTGCAACTGTCCCCGACTTTTAGTCCATATAAGATTCTCATTGCTTTCTTTTACAGAAAAACAATATGGTGTAGGTTTCCTGTTGAGGTTCTTCACCAAGTTGCGATGCCATATGAAACTACTTGGTTATATATGGTATGCAATTTTGCAGTAGCTCAGTCACTTATCTGCTTAACGCACTTCAAAGCTTACAATGAAGTGTTAAGTTTGCATGTGATGGTTCCAGAACATGTCTCCATCAATAATAAATGTCAAGTTTTCTCCCATTTTTAACTCGAGTTGAACCGATTCTCCTTTTTAACTAAAGGTTACCTGTTCTGTTTTGCTTACATTAACTACCAAGTCATTGAAGTTGCAGAACTGGTATGCCATATTGAGTGCAATTGATGAGAGTGCAGCTAGGGTACCAGCGGACTTCTCAGTCAGGAGCAGTGTTGTATCATTTGCACACCTGCATAGAGAGTTCTCCCACGTAATCAAGTAATGTGGAGGGTTATGGGTGAAATGGATGAACATTACAGGTCCAATCACAGATCCCTGTGGAACTCCCCAACTGGTTGGCAGAGGGGGTGATCTGACCTTCTGTGTGTGTCTGAACTCATCATTTTGTTGGCGTTCTTCCAAGTAGCTCTTAAACTAACTCACTTGACCTTTGATGCCAAGATATTCAGTATTAGGTTATGTCCAAGGCAATCAAAGGTCTCACTGCAGTCTAGTAGAACAGTGGTCACCAGGTTTTCTGCTCCCAAATTGTGAATGATAAACTCAGCAAATTTGATTAAGTAAGCAAAATGATGAACTCAGTAAATCTCCCCTCTATAAAACCATGCTACCCATAAAGTAGAATGTTGTGGTGTTTGCAATGTTCTATTAATCTTATAAATACAACATTTTCAGCTATTTTTGAGAAAGTTGGTAAGAGAGCTATTGGCTTCTAGTGAGCTACCATTCTCGAATTTGGGGTAGATCTCGCTTCAGTGCTGAGACGAAACATCCCTGGACCAATGATTTATTAATTATGTTTCCTAGTTGTGGGGCAAGGGCATCACCACAATGTTTCGATAGTTTTGTTGAGATATCATCCACTCCAGAGGAAGTCTTTGGCTCAAGAGCTTTAATGATGGTTTTAATTTCAGCTTTATTTGTACAGTGCAAATGGAGAATGTCATGTTCGATAGTTACAGTCGCCAAGACATTGTGCCCGATCGTTACTTTTGGTACAGAAGCTACAGTCTGTTCACCAATACTGGCAAAATATTCATTGAGGTAGAGTGCAATTTCATTGGAATCCTTGTCTTCACTCCATCTATTTGGATTTCCATCTGTGAAACTTGCCACGTAGTCTTATATTGGTTTCTGTCTGTTGTATGTAATACGCTGATACTTGGCATCTTAGTGATTTCAGTTAAAGGTCACATTCTTTTTTAGTCTTGACTCTCTCTGTCTTGTATTCATTTTGTCCTGTTAACTCTTAGTGCCTTAGATATCCAAGATAGATTTCTTGGAAGCTGCTAGCCACTTTATTCACAAATATTGTTGATTAAGTCTGAATTTTAAGTGAATGAGTTTTAAGTGAATATTTTTGCTGTCTTGTGTTTTCTATTTGGTTTTCTTTCAATATGTATTCACTGACTTATCTTTAGTTGTATTTCATCAAGTAGATGTATTAATTATCAATGCCAATAATTTTACCACTCAGCTCCAATTTCTTGCATGTTCAGATGAGTATGGTTATGGTTAAATATGGTAAATTACCCTTCGGCACCAGATTTATTTTAGATATATGATGGTGAATTAAAACATTCCATGAAACCACGAATTTTAGTCAGCTCTGAAGAAAATCCCATAATCATGCCACATTGGCCCGAATATAATACGACCATGAATATTGTGCGATCCCAAGAAATTTCAAGAACTCGGAAAGAAGAAATAACCATTTTATTTCATCCTTTTAATTACAACTTTCATCCTAACTCATGAACAATGTAAGCGTGTTTTATATTCAAAGCTATTTTTCAACATGGTCACTATTATCTCTATCCATCATCAAATAAATAATGTACAAATGTTTACAAATGAGTATTACTCAAAGAGCCTTGGCATAACTCTACACCACGCGCGTGGGCAGTGTTTGGACTTTCCTTTCAACTTTTTTTCTCTAAAAAACTATAAACATTGAAATTAAGCAACAAGGGTCTGTGTATTCTTCAGTTACACCTTCACCCACCAGTTAGCACCATTACAGGAGTCCTAACGCAGCCTTGCACCTACTTACAATAATAAAGTCGATGAAGTCAAATGAAATAAGAAGTAAGTAAGAATGTAGTAAGAATTTGTTTTATTCCGCTATATCACTGTCAGTTCAATGTTTACATCATTTTACTTCTGTTATAATATGTATTTGTCTTTAATTCACTGAATATTTATTTATTCGACCAGTAACATTACAATACTGCATTTATAAAAGTATGCAACCTACAGAAGTATACGCAGATACTTGTTTGTAGGACTGGTGAATAACTTAAATCTAAATACATATAAAAATACAACATTGATATCAATTTATCTATTTTATTTATAATGTGGATATCTATTCAATGACATTTTACTATTTTTGCATATTAACTTCATTTCTTTGTTTAACCAAATCCTTACACAAACGTTACCCAACAATCATACTGTAAATCATATTATGTAAACCCCACTGTGTTATTCTACTGTTTGTCTCCAGTTAGAGTCATTAGGCCATATCAAAAATTCACATTATTTTTTATGCCAAGATAAAATTAATTGCAAAATTATATCCTTGATAACTATAAGAACATAAGCTCATCAAGTACTAAATATTTTTTAAAATTTCATTGTCCTATGTGACTTTCTAACACTTCTATCCTCTCCTGTAACAGTTTAAGTGGATATAAGCTTTTTTCATTTTAGCTCTTCATATGGTACACTGTTCGTAGATGATGATTTACAATTAACAATTTACAATATATTTCTCTTATTAGTCATTATTATTGTTTTCCTTAAAGGCATCAGTCATTGAATACTTCTGATCAAATTCTTCAGTGTTTTTAAGGGAATTGGAGATCGACAATGACTATTGTCATCTCAATCAAAGCCATCAGATAAAAATAATGAGTCTATTGGAATAGAACTAGACGATCAAGACAGTGATTCTGATCAGTCAATCAGAATTCATTTTTATCTAATTTTATATTATCTTTATAAAACAGTGAAAGTGAATAAAATTATTTCTACTAGTTATTTAAATATAAATTTTAAAATAAAAAATATTTAAACTTTGCCCACTTATTTTAAAATGAAAACAAGATTGAAAAAATGTAATTTATGCATTATTTTCTACTACTTGTAGATATTGCAAACAGTCATCACAACTTATTTTGTTTCCGTTAACTTTAAACATTTTTCTGTTTACTTATAAATTTAAAAAAATGTCATAATTTTTTATGCTTCTCTGAATTAACCTTGCTAAATGTTCTGTGAAATTCTCTAGAAATCATTAAAAGATGATGGGCGGTCCGAACATCGCTCCGTGTGCTCTCACATCATGGAAAGAGGTGCGCGCGGTGCAGAGTTAAGAGTGGTTGAGACCAGAAACACTGGCCACTGCAAATATCACCATCACAAAACAATGCTTGCATGAAAGAAGACTCCAGTGCTGCATCAATACTGCATCATAATTTTCTTGGAATACAGTGAATTCTCAATTATAAATAGATGCACTAAATGCTTGATGAGGTGCACAATACCATACTTCATGTTCAAATGCTAAGTACACAAATGATGTGTGAATAAGATTTTTGAAGGTACCTACTGAGGGAAAAACCGTCACATTACATTCGGGCCAATACGATTTCGTACCATCCATGTTATCTACCTTGAGCTGAACTTATTTCTGTTATTTCTCAGCGAAAACCACAATTCCATCATTGTCTCACATATATCCCAGTCTGGTATAGTTTGGACCAAAATAAATCAAATTTAGTTTTAAAGAATGGATATTTAATACTCAGCATTTTCAAAAAATGCATAATTGTTAATAATTTGATGTATTTTGGTCATTTTTTAAGTAATGTCAACTTTTTTTTTTTCAATTTAATTCCAGTAGAATTTCTTAGACAAATAAATCACCACATGAATTTTTATTCTATATTTTTCTATACATATTTCAGTTATACTCCATTATATTACTGATTAATGCAATACAAAATTTCTTCATCTTCCAGCTAATAAAGCTTCTGTAAACAATATAATAACTTCCTAGCAATATTCTGCATAACTTTCTTACTGCAAGTTACATAATATTCTTGTGGGATGTTTGTTTCAGATAACATTCAGATAAAAAAATTTCATTAGTAAATGACTCACAATACACAATGTACTTGATGCAATTATATCATTGATATTATCTTACAAGTTCTTAATGCAAAATTTTTCATTGGACTTACGTAAACAAAGTGCTTTTTACCCACTGAATTAGTGTCCTCACTTATGCATTTTCAAAATTCACCCAGATGCAAGTTAGTCATCCCCCCAAATGTCCCCTAGTAATAATGCAAGTTGTCTATAGAACGGTGCATATTTTGAAGTCAATTAAATGCCTGCACTGTCTCAGGAGTGTTATATTTCAATAAAATTTTCAGATAAAACATAACACACTGTATCTGACTTCCATTTCTAGAACAGTGTCTCATTTTGAAAATCTTGTCGTCATCAGTAACTTGATTGATCACATTAGGCAGTTTCTTTTCTGCTTTATTACCAGTGTGGGGGTCACCACTGCCCCAAACTTGTCAAATGATTTAGTTTAGCAGAGAATATTACAGAAAACTTAAATAGGAAGGTACCACATTCCAGGAAACTACAGAAACACAATATTTAATAGGTGTAGACTAGAAAGTTTGAAATTACTGCATCACTTCACACACGAGGGAAGCTACATCAACAAGGACCAAACAACTTTGGCAGTATACTTAAACTTCCACACCTTCATATTTTAAAATTAAAACAAGTAGAGAAATGAAACATATTGCTAAACTACCCGTACCTGAGGAGGCTGTTGGATGGGTATAGCACCTCCATGAACGGGAACATGGGCAGCAGGTCGAGAAGCATTCACAGAATAATATTTCTCAGCAGCTTCTTGCTGAGACTGAAAGCTTTGTTTTTGAACAGAATGCTCCATAGGCTGGTGCATGGCAGTGACGTAAGCTGCAATAAAATATAAAGGGAATAAATAAATTACAAATTCAACCTACAGCATCAGTATGCAATGTAATACTAAAATAGTTAAAGATATGGAACATCAATAGCCAGGTGAAAATGACAATGGAATAGGACTCGAACATGGGATCTCCTGTCATGGCCAAATGGGTCCTGCCCTCTGCTTTAACAGTCTCTCTTCCAGAAACAACCTGGTTCTTACACCATGTTGGGAAATTGAAGACAATTTTCATATACCCTTTTGTTAAAATTCTATTATAACTTTCAAATATCTCCGTTTGGGTCAAGACTATGATGTGCTTTGAGTAAATTTTAAATTATTTAAAAGCTATGAAAATTGTTTATATTTTTCGTATACATTTTTAACACTTTGTGGTAGTATTGGTTAAATAAATCAGTAATATGTTATTCTCTTTTAAAATAATAGTGTTAATTTAATTTTTGTAACAATTTTTAATGACCGCAACTCAATAACCTTCTTGTTATTGACATTTAAGGTCAAGAACTAATATGATGTTTGAGCAAAAATTACTTTTTTGGTATAAAGATATACTGATATACAACTTAGGAAACTAATATCTGGTACAGTCTCATGTAACTATACTAACTCTGGCCGTGCGGGGGCAACGCCGCGAGATTGGCACGAGGTTGTCCCATGTACACACTGTGCGGTGGCTGCTGTTGCTGTTGTTGTTGCTGCTGCTGCTGCTGCTGCTGCTGTTGCTGCTGTTGCTGCTGTTGCGAGGGCTTGGATGCAGCATCTTCACGAGACGGAGGTGGGGGCGCGGCTGCAGCTGCGGCGGCGGCGGCGGCTGCCGCGGCGGCGCTGGCTGAGGGCGGAGCCGCGTACTGCGGTGCCGCGGCGGGAGCGTACGTGTAGACGGCTTGTGCAGGCGCAGAGTAGGCTCCCACCGTCGTCGCCGGGGCGTGCGGCGCGTAGAACGGTTGCGAGCTGGCATACTGAGCGTTTTCTGCACAGGTACACAATAATCACAATGAAAAAATACAGTTCCATATCTGGATCTAAAAGGGGGTAAGGGAGGGCTTAAGCACTGAACCATGATTGCTCGGGGGTCCAACACCTAGCAGAAGATTTTTAAAAAACCCCAAGCTCTCAAATACTCAGACAAGCAAACGTAATTCAAACCTACAGAATGAGGGCATACATACTTCCATGCACATAACACAGGCGAGCGTTTGAGAATAATTACTCAATCAAGCCAAGGTGCTTGATTTCAATTTCTTTGATAATCAATAAAATTATTAAACATGGAGGCAAATTGATAACTGACTAGTTTAAATAGCCTTCATCTGGAAGATTAATGAATTTTAGGTCACATCACCCTTTTGATATGAAACTAAATATTGTCAATGGCTTAATAAAGAAAGTTGCTTCAGTATCCCATGCAATGTTTTTAAATAAAAACATACAAGAGGTAAGAGAAATATTGATTAAGAATGACTATCCAACTATGTTAATAGTAAAATGGAAGAAAATGATAATGTTGATAGGAAAAGTGACATTTATTGTATTGCCTTATATTAAAAATATTTCTAATGAAATTAAGAAGTTACTCAAAGATGTGAATATAAACTGCATACATCGTACGACAAGCATGACTTTTGTTAGAAGTAGAACAGATGTACTTCCATCTTTAGTACAAAATAATGTTGTATATTCAGTACATTGTAAAAATTGTAATAAACAATACATAGGACAAACTAAGCATATGCTTAGAACAAGAATAAAAGAACAGGAGAGAAAAGTTAAATGTTTGCTAGATGAAAATAGTGGGATAGTCAGACATTGTAGGGATAAGGATCATCTTGTGAATTTTGATAAAGCTAAAAATTAGACGAAGTATTAAATTAGCTTAACATCTAATTCCTGAAACTAATGATATTAAAACAAAAGATATTATAAATTCGCAGGTAGAAAACAATATTTTTACTACAGAATATGATAATATCTTTTATGTATTTAAAAAAACCTAATAAGATGGTAGTAAAAGACAATATCTTAGTGATAGTATGTTACCTAGACGAGGTTCATTATGATTCCGATATGTGACAACTTGGTGATTGTAAGTTTGTAATTTAAATGATGAATTGAAATTGGATTTGTTTAAACTATAGGTATGTTTCAATTTAGTATTATATTTGGAGCAAAAATGTGTGAGATATTAACATTGACTTTGTATTGTTTTTAACCTTTGACAGTATGATACAATTCTGTCCTGTAATGTGCATGTTAATTTGAAATTGTACAAAAGGGTTCTCATGCCTTGATG
>NNCF01127826.1:0-47193 GCA_002313205.1 Laupala kohalensis | reverse complement strand
GTCAAAAAAAAAAAAAAAAAAAAAAAGACACACAATTTAATAGAATACTAAAAATAATTTATGAATTTGCTGCAGAAAAATGAAGAAAAAAATGTTTTAAAAATAAAAATTACTACTTATTTCAAAGTTTTTATAATTCACAATTTTATTCTTAAAACATTACTTTTATCAGAAACTTTAATGAGCACCATTCAGAATAGTGATTTTTCTTTCAACTGAACCAAACAAAAATATAACCAAAAATCTGAAACCGAAGAGAATTTTGACATTGGTTGCATATTAAACATAAGTTGAATGATAAATTAAACGTCGTTTGTATGTTGCTCATAGTTATAATGTTTTAAAGTTTTTTCAGCTGCATAGAAATTCGGGAGGAAGGTTTGGGCTATTCTTGGTGACAGATTCAAGAACATGTAAAGAATCACAGGAAAATATGAGGAAAGTTGTCCGCGAAAAGATTTATTTTTTTTCATCGTTCCCTAAAGGAAATCAGAATTGAACAAACTGCTGTAAATGAGAGGAACTGAAACCTAGTTCAGAAGCAAGGATGTTTTGTCAATGATTTTGCTCATACTTATAAGAAGTGCAAAACTGCCTCACTAATTCCCTATGTACACTTCCATCATTTCCCTATGTACATTCCCAAATCAATATTCAAAAATATGTCAAGCATTTCCTAAATTTTTGTACATAAAATTTCAATTTATGGCACTTTCTATTTCCTTTGCAAAAAGTAAATAGAAAATTATTATTCATTTTCAAGTGAAATAAATTAAAAATTTAATTAGGAAAACTTAAGGATGAGTGATAAAATATAAATTTGTTGTCTCTCTACTCATAATCTATATTAACCAATAAATAAATTATACTTTTCAATTAATATTTTAAAATATTTTGTGCAATAGTAGAAGAGAAATATAACCTATGGTAAGTAATCCTTTGTAATAAACTTGGCTAAAAGGGTCTAAAAATAAATGAAAAAATAAGATGAATACCTCAATAAAATCACTAGCAAAATTTTTTTTATTATTACTTTGATTTAACAGCTAATAGGGTCCAGATTTATTTAACAATTTTACTTACTATTCCAAAGCACAGCTCGAACATATTCGTGTCCTCTACGACCATCATCCACCTCTGAAAAATGATAAAGTCAACTAATATTAATCCATAATCGCAAACTAGTAATAACAGATTTAAGACTAGTTTTATTTTTCACCTTGCACATAAAACCACAATATTTACACAAGGTAAATAAAATTGAAAGAGTGTTTACAAGAATTAAAATAAATTACAAAAGACTCAAGAAAAAGCACTTGTAGCAAGATGAATTCATTCTTTTTAAAAAAGAAACGAAACCTGTTTCACTGAATTCCATATTTATCTATATTTTCACAATGGTACAAAAATCAACTGAAAGACAAGTCATTTTAAACATCAAAGAAGAATTAAAATGACCAAAACTCTAATGATTAAACTTCCTGGTAAAAGAAAAAAATGGAATATTAAACCATGAAACATGAGTACTATTTACTCAAGTTTATTATTAATGTAGGTGGTTTGGTAATGAATATTGTCATGTCTTGTCACGTAATTCTGATGGAACCAGAAATATCTTCTGACAACTGATTAAAAATGAATAGCAACCAATAAGCTGTGTGTCAGTCTACCAATAAAACTGAAAATAGTAAGGTCACACAATTTGTTTCAATTTGATTTTTTTCTTTTTTGTGGGGCATTAGGGCTCGACAATGACAAGGTTATTAGAGCCCTTACACGTGGGGGGAAAATGCAGTTTCGCACCATAGAGAAGAGCCGAAGTGACTCTTCCACGTATGTGGGAGTCGTTGAATATCTTGGCCATACCCACTAAGAAAACCCTCCTGAATTCAACAAATATCTAATTACAAAGATGAGTAAAAAGAAAAGAAAACAGTTGCCCAATACATTATATCAAAAAATGAAAGAAAATTCTGAAAATTATAATTTTCAAATTACAGAAAGGAAGGATAAAAAGGAAGAGGAAAGAAGAATGCAAATTTTAACCCCGATCTACTTATAAAATTCAATAGTTTATTAACATCATCCGCATCATTTCCAAGAATTGTTGTAAATCTGCAGCCAGACCAATCTGTCTCCATATCCTCGTGTATTTTCTGCAATCAGTTAGTAGGTGACGCACTGTCAGAGAAGAGCTACACTCCTCACAAACAGGTTCATCATCAAGTAGCAAGAGATACTGATAAGTGAGAAGCAGGCGGGTTAGCAAGACCTCGTCGCGCCTAGCTGACCTACAGGAACTGCTCCATCACTTAACAGAGGATTTGATAAGTCGGAGCTTATTCCCTTCAACAGTCAACCACTCAGAAACCATTGTTCCATTCACTCAGAATCCTTGTCTTGATGGAATTTAGGAGATCCCTTTTTGGAATCGTAAAGAAATCCATGCGATTAATGAAGCATGCCGCCTTTGCTTCCTCCTTTCCTCTTATTCCATGTATCCGGGAATTCAGCAAAACATTATGTTCTTTCCATCACTTTGGAGCGAGAAAAGCACATCCTGGATATTCTGGATCAGCTTATCAGCTGAATACATAGTCTGGATTGCAGGAAGAGCACTTAGAGAATCGGAGCAAATCAGGAAATTTGATCCATGGGAGCACTTTGTTGATCGTAGTGCTCTCAATATGGTGTAGCACAAAGCGGTGTAAACACTGCACAGGTCACCAAGACGGTAGCCACAGATCTTACGGGGAAAAACCACAGAGCAACCGACACCATCGGTCTGCTTCGACCTGTCTGTAAATGCTGGAACATAGTTACGGTGTTTGTCGAGGATCAGGTGAAAGTATACCCTCAACATTGCAGCTGGAGCGTTCTTCTTGTCATGATGCAGAAATTTGGAACTAATATCTGGTTTGTGCAAAGCCCAAGGAGGAGTCTTACTGAAACCTTGATTTAAGACATTAGGTGTGCGTAATAATAATAATAATAAATTTATTGTCAAAAAACAGTACAGACTGCGTATGACCACATGGAGGACAATAAACTAATTTACTCTCCGGAAGCAAGCAAGGGACCATCCCATCAATTCCGATCAAGGGCCCTAAGGCAGAGGCGGATTCAAAAATTTCAGCGAAAGTTCCTAGATAAGATAAAAAGTTAGCTGCGACATATAATACATATATTATGTCAATATGTTTGTAATTTAACGCAAATATGTTTGAAAATTTACATGTACAAGTTATTATCGAACTATAGATTATTCTGAGTATAGTGTTTAAAAATCATAAGAGTTGAAAAAACACTAAATTCACGATTTATTGTTACAATAAACACGCCCCTAGACAAAGCCTAGAGAACCTGTATAAGAAATCCGCCTCTACCCGAAGGAAAAACGGAGAAAAACCCGGGCCAGGATGGGGCTACAGAATTAATGTACACAACCGTGCCAAAGTTGAGTACACATAAAACTAAATTAATATGAGCCATAAGACAACACAATCATGCAAGAAAATAAAATTGATTTAAGTTATTTAAAAAGTACTACAGCAATGGCGTGATAAAGTACAAAACGAATTTTACTTTTATTAAAATCAATAAATTCTTTTACAGTGTAGAAGCATTGGTGCAGGAAGTAGTTTTTAACCGCGCATTTGAAGATATTCAATTTCATAATATCTTTTATATTCTTGGGAAGGGAACGATTCCCGAATGATAAGGAATGGTATGGTCCCTTTTGGCAAAGAGTGGTTGACACTCTAGGGCGATGAATATTACTACTATTGCGTGTATAGTGTTCGTGAACGAGACTGTTTCGTATAAAGCAAGGGTGGCACTTCAGTAATTCGGACTTAACAAACACGACTGTTTCATAAATATAAATGCAGGGAAGTGTTAATATATTTAATTCCTTGAATAAAGGTTTACAAGAGTTTCGGGGGTGAGATTTACAAATTATCCGAACTATCCTCTTCTGAATTCTGAAAGTTTGAATACTCTGACCGGAATTACCCCAGAAGGTAATGCCGTAACGTAAATGGGAGTAAACGTTTGCAAAATATACGCAACGGGAAATACGTGGACTAACTGCGTTAACTAAGATTCGGAATGCGTAACACAATTTGCTTAATTGGGAATTAAGATTGTCAATGTGACAATTCCATTTGAGGTTGTCTTGAATATGGAGACCTAAGAATTTTGTATTTGTAACAGTTTTTAATTGTGTTCCGTTTAAAGAAAGAGAAACCTGGGGTAAAGATTTTGTGATACTATTGTGAAATGACATAGACACTGTTTTGTCAGTGTTTACAATGAGACGATTTGCATGGAACCAAGTCGAAAGGTTAGACAAAACTTTTTGAGCATTGGCGTGTTTACATAGTAAATTAGTGTCATCAGCAAAAAGAACCATTTTGCAATCTGATGTGGATGATGACATGTCGTTCACATACAATAAAAAGAGTATAGGGCCGAGAATTGATCCTTGGGGTACTCCGCAAGTAAGTGGCTTTGTTTCTGAAAGACAACGCTCAAGTATTTTATTTTTAGTATAGGATATTTCTACTTGTTGATATCTATCTTTTAAATAAGAAGTTAGCCATTGATGTGGAAGTCCACGAATGCCTAAAGAATGCAATTTGGTAAGGAGAATTCCGTGATCGATGACATCGAATGCTTTGGATAAGTCAAGAAAAACACCCTGAGGATTTTCTCCACTGTCTAGAGATGTGGTAACATCGTTTAAGAAGGAAAATATGGCGCTTGTAGTGGAAAAGGATTTCCTAAAACCGTGTTGATCGTCAGAGAGAATGTTATATTTTGATAAAAAATCTAGAAGACGCTTATAGAACAATTTTTCTAGGATTTTTGAGAAAGTGGGTAGTAGAGATATTGGTCGGTAATTTCCAATATTAAGTTTGTTTCCTTTCTTGTGTAAAGGTTTCACTTTAGCTCTCTTAAATATATTGGGAAACACCCCTTCCGATAAAGAACTATTAAAAATATTTACGAGTGGATTTAATATAGCGTGGGACGAAGATTTAACAATAAACTCAGGTATATCATCTATGCCTCGTGAAAATTTGTTTTTTAAGGAGCTGATGATTCCCATGACTTCACTGGCGTTAGTTTCGGAAGTGAACATAGAATTGGGTATGTGGGTGGTAATAATTGGAGGACATTGATTTGGATATATTGAGTTCGTTATTTTACCAACTTCTGAGAAGTGAGAATTAAACAAACTTGCGATGTCCTGAGGATTTGACACGATCTTGCCATCGTTTAGTAAAGAAACATTTTCTTCGCGATTTTCAGAAGTTGACGTGTAATTGTTAACAATATTCCACATGGCTTTCATCCGGTTGTTCGATTTTAGTATATGCCTGTCGTTTTCCATAACTTTAGCTGCATAGACTACTTTTCGAAGAATAGTCTTATATTTACGAAAATAATTATGGAATTCGGGTGGTGGTTGGTTTTGAAAGATAATATAAACGGCATTTGTTTTTTGAAGAAATCCTTATCCCTTGGGTGATCCATTTATTGTATTTCTTTGTGTTAATTAACTTGCGTTTTATGGGAAAACTAGAGTTGTAATGTTTTAGGAATATTGAGATAAATACATTGAATTCATATAATCAAGGTTTCCGAAGTTTCTTTGCAGTGATATCCAAAGGTTTGGTTGCTTTCAGTCAGTTGTTGTAGAAGCGGGCGGAAGAAGGGGAAGGATGAAATGCTGCATTGTGTACCAGATATGTCGGGTACAGTATGCACATGGGTATAGTGCTGTAACACTAGGTGTTGTCGCCGGAAGTAGAGAGATGGTTCGCCACTCTCGACATACAAACTTGGAATGCTCCCGTGACTAGTCGGATACCTGCATGATGGACACCATCCAACTTAAATAGCTTGCATAAGCTATATATAACGCAGTCATAATCGAGCCGATATCTTATGAATGCTCGATAAAATTGGAGCTAGGAGGAGCGATCAGCACCTCATTCCCTGCTACTCAGGCAATTCAATAGATTCAGAGACTTTAATGTTCTCGTTCTTAGGTTTGTCAGATGTTCAATCCAATTCAGTCTCTGATCAAAGATTAGACCTGAGAATTTCACTGATGGATTTTAGATCCTTGTCCCCCAGGGCAAGGTGAGGTTTTGGCAGGAGACTTGGTCTCCTACTGAAAAGAACACAGCATGTTTTTTCAGCAGAGAAATGAAAGTCAGTCGTCTTTGACCACTGGTACAATCTATTGAGGATGAGTTGGGCTCTAATGACCTCGATTATGGTGAGCCGTAAAGCCCCCCCACCCAAAAAAAAAAAAAAAAACTCTCCCACAAGTTGGATTTGTTGCTCCACACCTGCGACACTCTGCAGTGAGCAAAGATGGCAAAGTAATCGACAAAAAAAAAAGTGTAAGAAAGGATTCTTTACAGCGAATGTTATGCTGTCTATAGCCACTGCAAATAAGGTAACATTCAGGACTGAGCCCTGAGGAACACTGTTCTCTTGAAGAAGGAGATCCGAGGTGTCTCTTTCAATTCTGTACCAAAAGGAACAAAAGGAACGCTGATCCAGAAAGGACTAACATCAGAGGAAGGTGTCCTCTAAATCTCCAGGCATAGAGTTGTTTTAAAATGCCATGACGCCAAGTAGTACCATAAGCCTTCTCAATGTCAAAGAATATTCCGACGACATGTTGTCTTCAGATGAAAGCATCTTGAATTCTGTTTCCAGGAGAAGCAAGTTGTCCAGGGTGGAATGGAATTTCCTGAAACCACACTGAGATCGACTCAGCAAGTTATGCCATTCAAGATTCCAGACGAGACATCGGTTGATAATTCTCACCAGAGTTTCAACGACACAACTCATCAAGGCGATAACTACTGATGGCCGTTTTGTCCTTTCCTGGTTTTAGTAAAAGGATGAGCATTGCTTCCTTCCAGGAATTAGGGAATACTCCCTCAGACCATGAAAGATTAAAGATATCCAGAAGGTATTCTTTCGATTCTAGACTGAGTTTATGAGTATTTCATAATGAATGGAATCAGGGCCAGGAGCAGTTTCATGGGTTGTCACTAGAGCTGACTCAAGTTCCCACATTGAGAGGGGAGTGTTGTATGGTACAGAATTTGAGGAACGAAAGTCAAAGGAAGTACTCTCTGCTATTTCCTTTTTCCTCACGAAATCAGGATCGCAGTTTGCTGTAATGTTAGATAGGCAAAGTATTCAGCCATCACTGTTGCCATTTCTCTGTTGTAGGTGAGAACTTGACCCTGATACAAGAGTCCAGATACTGGGACTTGAGAATACCTTCCAGATATCTTTCGGATTGACTTTAGCGGACGATGTTCTCTTAATGGTACTCAGAAACTCTTTCCAGGAGGTGGGTTTGGATTCTTTGACGGTTCTGCGCGCTTTTGCTCTAGCAATCCGATATGCGGCGACGTTTTCCAGAGATGGACTAGCCTTAAATTTCCGCAATGCTCTTCGGTTCGCCCGAATGGCGGACCGACATGCGTCGTTATGAATCGCCTGGGTCAGATGGTCGACCCTCTCTTGGACACTTACCGTTTGTCTGAAACTAGCCTATGAGCGGTACAGTGTCCAGTTAGCCTTTCTGAGAATCCATTTCTGTCGCTTGCATTCGGGAACAGTCGCACGTTCCTGCAAGAACAACCAGATAGAATGATGGTCACTACCATGCAGATCTTCTACCTTCCATTGGAAGATATCAGCAACTTCACGAGAGCAAATTGACAGGTCTATAGCAGTCCATGACCCCGTAGCAAACGCAAAGTACGTTATCTCCCCGGTGTTCATTAAACATTAATCTTCGCGCTCAAAGAGACAATTCAACAGTCGGCCCCTAAGGGCAATCACTCGACGAACCCCACAGTACACTGTGGGCGTTGAAATCTCCGAGGAAGAGGAATGGTCGAGGAAGCAGGTGAATTAAATCCCTGAGGGAAGTCTCCGAGAAATCTTGTGTCGGAGGAAGATGTATTGAACACAGTCATAGTAGGTACGCTGTGAATTTTAACAGCTATAGTCTGAATTAGCGTTTGTAGGAGGACAGATGAGCAAAGGATAGTGTTTCTAACGAACACGGCAACTCCACCTCTTGCTCGGTCTCCCGTGGTGTCGTCATATCTGAAGCTGATGTATCTCCGCAGAGGGAGAGTGTTCTGGTGGTTCTCTTGCAGGCAAATACAGATCGGATTGCGACGCGCTAAGGGCTGTAACTCTACACGTTGAGTTCTATAGCCACTGGAGTATGGAAGCCATTACGATTTAGAACCTCCTGGGTCGGGTTCCTGAGTGTGCATTTCCGCGTCACAGTCTGACAATGCACAATCCGACTGTGACGGAGAAGGGAAGAACAGAGACGTTCTTTTTACGTCTCTGACTTCTTGGTCATTGTGTTCGTTTTCAAAAATCCTTAAGGTTCAGGGGTTTAGCCTTGGAATCCTGCTGTTTCTTCGTTTCTTTCTTGGCACTTGTTGGAACTACTTTCACACTGCTGGTTTCTTTCTGTGTTGAAGTAGAAGGACTGGGTGTAGCTGACGTTTTCGGCTTTGCGGGAGCAGCTTGAAGACTTTCTTGCCACATTTGCACTGGCATGTGCACGACGTTGTCGTAGACGTCAGTGAAATTGGCCTGAACTGAAACGCTCTTCTTTATTACAGGACTCTTGGCTGTGGTAGAGTAACTGGTAGAAAATACAGGGGTAAAGCCCTGTATTTCTTCCGTGCTTCACCGTATGGGATCTTCTCCGCAGTCTATTTCCTGCATTTTCTTTTCTTCAAGAAAAGAGACGCATTCCCTGCTCCACACCGGGTGGTTGCCTGTGCAATTAATGCACTTAGCAGGCCCCGGGTATGAAACGCCGGATTCCTGTTTCGGTTTCAATTCGAGTAACCAAGCATTTTCTGACTAAAATTTGACCAAACTCTCATCGACAAACAAATTGTCTTGTATATATCACATGTTTGAGCAATCTGAAAGAAGTGGAACAGGGAACAATGTATAGTTACTTTTTAAGCAAAGTCAATTTGTACATACTTCTATTGATCACGAAACTCTGAACAAGGAAGTTCATAGTTCGTAGCAGAGCATTCAAAATGTTACGATAGATACCATAAGTGATGAAAAAAGAAATTTTAGTTGTAAGGTAACCATATCCACAATGTAAAAGTAATTATAGTTCATAGGTGTGTTAATAAGCCAATATATACATATACAATTCTGAAATTAATTGCTATAGGAAATGGGAAAAATATAATTATCAAATAGCAATCAATATCATAAAAGGGGTCACTCCATGGAAGGGTCAATTAAATTTCCAAACAAACAAAAATCAGATCATCTGAAGAAAGAGTTTATTAGCAAACTTAGCTCAACTTACTTTGCTGAGAATATGCTGGAATTGTTGTAGGCTTGTATCCATAACCTTGGTGATAATTTGGAGCAGGAGGAGATGGACTTCTTAATCTTTTCATTCCACTCTACAACAACAAGTTATCTTACCAATTGCAACAAAGTATAAACTTCGAACAACCCTAAACACAGCAAATACAACTCAAGACAGTACCCATAATAAATTTTGAAATGGATTTCAGGTTACAAGTCTTTGAGAAAAAAGAATATTTCAGTAAATTGATAAATAAGATGAAAATGTCATTCTGTCATTTTGTTCCACAGAAAAAAAAAAAAAAAAAAAGATGAAAAACCTGATGAGAATATCCAAAACAGATCAAATTAATGAAGAATAGAAAATTAAAAACAAACTAATTTGTAGGAAAAATAAAATTAAGGTTGCGTTAGAATCTATAGCATGGCTCAATAGGTAGAGAGCAGAAGTGCTTGTGGGATGGCCAGGGTTTGATCCTGTGGGGTGGGGATTTTTCAACAAACCATTCAAACTGACTCCCAGGCCAACTCAGCCTGCTGTAAAATGAGAACTGGTCTATCCCGAGATCATACTGGTCGGAGCGAGACACAGGTCACATTTCCTCCTCTTAGTGCTGAGGCCTAGTAATTGCAGTGCTCTACCCTCCTCCTAGTGCTGAGGCCTAGTAATTGCAGTGCTCTACCCTCCCTTGAGCACGTTCGAGGCGTGCTGTGGAACAGTTTGACTGTAGTATCTATAAAGTGTAAATTGCGGCCAATGACTGAGAAACTGATTTCATACTTCATACAAGGCATAAGAACAATTGGGTCCAAACAAAGTAAATCAGTTATTCATTTCATGGACCTTTAAGATGATCAAATAGCATAATTAATTGTTTTGAATGATACAATAATATAGGCAGATTTCAATTGTAAAGTTTACCAGATGGATATTCTATAACTCATCTTTCATCAATCACAATACCAATATTTCTACAGCATTGTGACCCGGTCTCAAGTATCTTGAATGGTAGAGCAACATATAGCCACATGTTCAAGAAAGTACAAGATGACCACAAAAATTCTTGCTTGAAACAACTGGAGTACAGAAATAACCCAATTTCAAATGATATTTCTTCACCAAATGCGTTTGTTTGGATGGATAGTTAAAATCTTCATAATACATTTAAAGAGTGTAATGCAGCATATCTCAAGTTACGGGTTGGGAAGATATTAGCACAGAACATGTAAAAAACAATTAAACTTTTTAAGGAGGAAAAAAAATTAAAAGCTATATTATTTACTGATATTTATAAGTGCACAAGTAAAGACAAAAAGGTAATGAGATGGTTGCATTTGTTTTTCATTCATAAGTTTCTCGATTCACAGATCTATGTTAGAACATTATGTTTGAGTTTTGTTTATTGAATTGTTTTAACTAATTGCTAGTGGAGTTATGCTGTGTTAAGATTTCATTCACATACATGCTCTACTTTTTTATTACTTTGAGGTTATGTACATAAAAAGTTTATGAACCATTGGCGTGGATATACTGTGTTTATTAATTAAGGATAAGGGTAAAATAATTTGTGTGTAAAATATAGTTTGGTAGAAGTGCTTGGGATTTGAATGTCATTGACCAAGTGTACCACTAAAACCTACAAAAGAAAATAAGTATCGAATGTCAAGATCTTAATTCGCACAATTATGATTAATTCTCATGTAAATAAATCTTACATAATACAAATAAAAAATTGGAAAACCTCTAAGGGATCAAAATTATCAGAATGTAAATTACAGGTGAATGAAACCAATTGAGAGACCTTAGTAAAACAGATTATTGAAAATGAAAAATGACATTGAAGAGAAAATTAAATGATCCAAGTGATGGTAAAAATGTCAGACATCTCTATCAATTGTCATCAAATTTACTCGTATTATACAAGCAATAATTGTAAGTTTAAATTGGCTATCTTGTAAACTGATGGTAGGATTTTGCAGAGACATTATATATAAAGATTTTTTAATATCAGGAATTGAATGTCATAATCTTGTGAAAATTAGTTTTGTAAATTATTTTTGTGAGACCATTCTTATCTTTGCACTTGGGCTTATGACAATCTTACAATGAACACTACATTGACCCAGTTTCCCTTCGCAAGGCAATATTTACATCCTTGAAACTCTGATGTTTAGAAATACCAATTGACCCAAGGGGTCATAGGATATCCCATCACTGACAGCCAGGAGTGCAATATTGTCACATGGAACAACGACTAGCATTGTAATCTCTGCACAGATGATTACTGTTTCATCTGTGCTTGGAAGTCTATTTCCTTGTCACATCTCTGCGCTTTCAGTTTCATCTGAGCAGGAAAGACTGAATAATGAAAATCCTAATCAAATTATGTATAAATAAGTATTTATTCATAAAAAAATTACATGAAAATATTATTATATTGACTAAATGCAAGCATTGCTCAGTCTCCTAGTATAATAATACAAAAAGATAAAAGAACAAATATATGACAAATATTGTTTTTCCCTATATTTTTAGCAAAAAATTAGTTAAATTAGCATATTAAATTAACTCATCAAAATAGTTATGACAAAAATATCAATAAATCTTTTATAAAAAATTTACTTAAACTATTTTTATAATGAATAAATCAGAGTGTAGCTTGCTCCCTGATATTGTAAATAAACCTAATACCACTCAAAATGGAAGATTAATAAGACTCCCTCATACTTTAGTAACTATGTATGCTAAATTAATAACTAAAATTGTTTGTTTTGATGGTTAAATGATTGAAACTGATGCTTATTTGTAAAAGAAGAGTGATGTCAAAAGTTAGATGTGATCCACATTGTTAGATGGTGAGTATAGACTAAGAAGCATCAGCTAGATTAGTTTGAGTGTTTGACATTGTAGCAAGCACATCGTTCAATTAACTATAAAATATTTACTTTTTCTTTTTAATTGGGGCTTATGGCCTGCTAACGTCTAGGTTATTAGAGCCATCGTAGAAATATTTACTAATTAATAAATTAATAGTCTCATTAAATAAAGCCTATGTGATAGTAGTTCATAACCAAGTTTAAAATAAATAATAATACCTCATACTAATTAACAGTCTGATTAGATAAAGCCTAGGTGATAATAGTTAATAACCAAATTTAAAATAAATAATAATTAAAAAGAAGCAAGGTGGTAACCATTTTTCTAAAAAGAAAAGAGTACTAACCTTCAACTCTTGAGGAGTAACGAAGGAACGTTGAGCTCCATGTGTAGGGGCAACTTTGAAAAGAGGTGGATGGCCTCCCAAAGGTAAATTCTGTTGAAGAAATACTGGGGGATGCTGGATTAATGCCACGGCAGAGTACGAATGAACATCCAATATCTCACTGAAACATACCAAAATTGACTGAAAAACTTGCTCTTTAAAACAAGTCTTGAAACAAGAGCTTTAAACAGTTCATCACAATAATAGTATTATTAAATATACATTAAAAAAATTAAAAAACTAACTGCAGCAATTCACTAGTTATGCACAGGTATCAGACTTTTCAATTATTGACATTAATCATACTTGTTGGGCTATGCATGTTTTATTTTATGTAGACAGCAACTTGAACCAACCAGAAGAAACAGAAAAACTTGTTAAGCTCAATAATGAATAATACATTAAGAAATGCATTGAATATTTCTCCATTAAATAAATAATAATTCTTTAAACAACTTCTTTAGTTAAACATAACAAACATTTAGCCTTTCATCAGATTTAATCAACAAATGGGATAGCCGATAAAGAAATTCAGATATTTTTCATAAAAAGTCTATTGATTGATTGATTTTTACTGAAAAGAAAATGATACAGGATATTTAGTGGAGAAACCCATGATATCAAACAACAGGAAACCTAGATCCAACACTTAATCAATTGAGATTAACTGAAGATAATAACACATCCCTAGAGACATGTTTGTCTAGGAAGATTTGAGGTTTGACTTATTTTGAAGGATGCAAAGGAAAGTGTAAGATGTCTGGATCTCGTTTTTTGTGAATATATTTTCAATTTTTTCAGAGAAAAATTAATGGAAAAATTATCAATTGAAATTTAGAAATTAACAGCTTAAAAACAAAATCCAAAGAACATTACATTGCCCATGACAATACAGCGCTTTCCTACCATACCTTTAGGAAACAATAATTCCCTAGATTAATTGAAAATAGTAGTGTCATTTCACAGATTGAATAATTATTGTGAGGTAACCCCCACCTCATCCTCAAAACACTGACAATGATACTATGTAGCTCCTTATTGTAGTTGGTCTGTATTATGATTTCATTCCGTTAATTCTACTTAACTACGAGGTTCACATAAACAATGTTGGTGAGACAGACGAGATCAAATACACATAAAGAATTTTGTTGATTATGACAGAATACTTAAGGTCATTGTTTGTTGAAACAATGTATAAGAAAATAAATTAATTTTACACACTTCAGATCTGAGCCATCTTTCAGATAACAAGAAAAATTGGCAAGTCCAGTAGAAGAGATACTTCACAAACCCATTCTAACATATTTGATCTAAAACAAAGGCCAATCAGAACAAATTTGGAAACCTGAAAATCATTAGAACCATTTACTGTCATTGAACTTTACAAAAGTATTAGGCCACATCATTCCCAATTGGATACTAGTGACTTACAACACTGTCTTCAATAGAAAGTAATGAGACTTAGAACTTACTTGGATGCTTTCACAAGTTGTCGTCTACGATTATCATCTTCATTGAGAACTTTTTTTAGTTGCAAAAAGAGCTGATGTTTCTCATCTTTTAAAAGAGACAAACGTGTTTCAAGTTGTTGAATCTGTTCACGAGTTTCTCCCAGAGTCATCACATCCTGCTTCTGTTGCCTCTCTCTTTCCTTCCTCTGTCTTTCAACTTCAGCATCAGCTTCTTGTTCTAAATAATATAAATTGACAAACATACTTAAAGACTATTAATAGTACATGGAAACAAAATACATCAACTCAAATGCAAATTCATAAAATAAAACAATTTAACACATTGAGTAAGAAATCTTGCTGTTTCACAAAAGTAAATGAAGGGCGTAGTTATTACTATAAATTCAATCCATAACCTTGTTTTTTTCTTTGTCTTTCTCTCATGATGTGTGTCTTCAGAGCTTCCCACATAGCCTCATTTTTCTTCTGAGGAGTACCAGCAACGACAGCTGGCATTGTGACTTAATACCTTCACTGGATATGCAAGAAAGTTATAAAATATTTAATTACGCCATCACCTAGAATGCGTCACTTCTTTACTGTTGTGTCATACAACGTTTACGAGCACGAAAGAAATAGCATGGATGGTAACTCTTCGTAAATATGTTTCACGAGTAAATTCCGTACATTCCAAACAACGGACCTTTCTTTTTCTTTTTGTTAAGTTTAAAACTGGTTTAGATAGAAGTAATCACTAAGTACTAGCCACTGTCAATTACTTTTAGTTTTACACGCTTACGGTTGGTATAACTACCTCCTGTCCACAGACTACTACGGACTACTATTTTCCCTTTTTGACTACTTTCTTCACTTAGCGCATAACTTAAAATGTTGGTCGTAGTTATAATCTCCTCGTAACTGGAATCATGAAGGCAAAGTTGATAAGTATAAAGCAAAATTATCACATACTCCACACACGTAGAATTTTCAGGATAGTGACCAAAAACTAATACTTAACTAAATAAAGGTCATTCGGTTTCGTAAAATAAAAATGTACTGAAGGTTTAAAATGCATGAAGTATATTAGAATCACCGATTACGATCTCGTAATTCACGACAACCTAGTATAGGATGCGAAAGTGTCAGCCGAAATGTATTTGACGGATATTTCCCGAAGAGGTTGTTTTTGTTCCTCTTGATCATCCCAAGGTCCACAATCCTAACAGTGTTAGAATGAGATCGTGTAGTTAGAAAGTAATTAATCTTAACCCCCAACCCCAACAGAGAGAAGTAGAAACAACTTGTTACTACACCTCTTGCCCCCAACCTTCACCAACCAGACAACATTAAACAGTAACAGGACAGAAGGGTTTCAGCTACGTATTATTTTTGATACTTGATGAAGCGCGTCTCATATGATGCAGTGATGACAACACATGCTTAGAAAATATAAAGTACCATACAGGATTTTAAAAAGTGTTACCTCGAGTTATCCTGTTGATAAGAAAAAATAAAGCAAGAAATTAATATAATCACTGACGATAGAGGAATATTTCTTTCTAGCTCACATGGTGAACAATTTTCAATATATGCTGTGTGTTGCAAATTTTGGCAGCACAGTGCCGTAAACCTCTCCAGCTTCTTTTGTTTCTAGTTTTTATCCTTGCATTGCTTTGTGACCACTGAGCAGGTGTTTTCTGGACTACTGAACAAGGTTTAATTTTAGCATTCCAAAGGATTTTTACTATGGGATCAAATCAGTTTCAGGGAAAGTGTTAATAGTTTGAGGTTTTCTCATTTGTGTATTTATCCGAAATTTGTAAATAGGAATTTTAAGTATTGCAATGACATCTATGACATTTGGGATGATAATTAATATGTGCTTGTATTTTTTTAAGTTAACTAATTTTGTTATATCAATTCTATTACAGGAATTTAAAAAAATTAATAAATGTCTTCAGACAGGGATTCAATTTACTACTCTCCACCTCCGCCACCACCACCACCACCACCTGTTTTACCAATTTTACTGAATAATTTTTCATCACAAATTACATCACATAGTGCACCTGTCACATTGGCACATCCTTCATGTACTGTGGTGAGTGTAGTGCCGTATGCATGTACTCAAACTCCTGAACAGGAATTAATTGGGACTCGTGACAGACTGTGGGGACAAGAAGGTACCCAAGAACCACCTACGATAGCCTGTTACCGATTTATTGAACCTATTCTTCAAGATGGTCCAAAGTATGCATTGCACATGAAACATTCTGGTTCATTCAAGATCAAAAATAAATTACTTGTCAATGCATTTTCCAGGTGCGGATTGGTGGCTCTGAGCATGGCTTCATCCTGTACTATTCAACCTCTCTCTGTAGAATATCTTCTTCAGGAAGCTCGCAGTAGAAGATTTACAAACCATGGTGAAATGTTTTCTGTGGAGAATATGGCTTCACTTGCTCGTGATGT
Source organism: Laupala kohalensis (assembly GCA_002313205.1). Classification (NCBI taxonomy): domain Eukaryota; kingdom Metazoa; phylum Arthropoda; class Insecta; order Orthoptera; family Trigonidiidae; genus Laupala; species Laupala kohalensis. The sequence goes on along the minus strand of NNCF01127826.1, from coordinate 30,590 downwards.
GTTAGGTCCTCGTTGCAAGGAAATAGAAGTACTTCCAGATGGTCTTAGCCAAAATAATGGCTATGTCCTTCATAGCCTGTTACTCGGCAGCTTACTGTTGGTTCCGTATCCTTTCTTATCAATGTATTTGTATAGTGTATAGGTGTTTAGTTATGTTTCATAATTTAGTATACTCAACTATTATGAGCAAAAGTTACCTTAACACTATTCAGGTATGATGCAGATGCAAATCATACTCCTTGTTGTCGGCGTGGTCATAAAGCACATTGGGCTTTAATAGTTGGTGTCATCATTTCAGCTTTGCCAACACGCTCAATTTACCTCTTAGCTCGACAAGGGAAGAGTCGTCATTTAGCATTATGGTCCTATGAAGACCTTCGAATTAGCAATGAAAATCTTGTTGAGCTTGATCCAAGTCGAGCTATTGATGGTCGCTCGTACATTTTACCTCTTGGTGGTGTTGCAGCAGGACTGAAAGGCCGTGCCTTGCTGTTACATGGATTGGGTGTCTAGTACATCAATGAGTGAATATGTGAATTCAAGTCTTGTGTGTACTTGACTATGTTTTTCAAGTTCCTTAGTTTTAAGCCAAGGAATGATTTTTCTTTGGTTTATTAGTGTGTTTCTAATTTATTGCAACTTTTAGGTTCAAAATGTGTTGACTTTTTGTTGGCAGCTCATTGTGGCATGGGTGCATTTATTTGTGCTTTTTACTTTCTATTCCTTCAATATTCTCAAGGAATTCCACACAGTGAAGTCTTCATGATTTAATTTATTACATTTTTATTCCTTTTCTAACTTTTTTATTTTGTTTCCTACTCAAATATCTTATCAGTCTTCAATTAGCAGTTTATTGGTTATGCTCCATTGTATTTTGGAAAAAAAAGGTTTAAGTATGTTGTGAGAATAAGGGGGGATTGTATTTGTGTTCTTAATTCTTGTTTGATTGTTTAGTAGCAATGTTTGAGGAACTCTGTATTCAATGTTTTTTTTTTTTTTTTTTTTTTTGGTCATAATCTTTTGCCTACATCTTGAAGTAACAGACTTCTTATTTTGAATAATTTATTTCTTTTTTTTCATTACAGCCACAACTAATGCCGAAGCTGTCACTTTATTGTTCAAACTAGGTATAACTATTTCTTTTTGCTGATAAGGGTTGGTGAAGAGAAATTTTACTGTGGTGTGAATTTTTGTTTTTAATTAAATGTTGAGATTTTTTTCCTATTCTAACATGTAAGATGTCTTAAAGACTAACTATTAACAATTTCTTCGAGCTATGTAACATATAAGTGTATAGATAAAGTTATCCTTAATTTTGGATAGTTTATTTTTGACACTACAGAGCTAAAATAGCTATGATATTATTTGTAATAAAAGGACCTAATTTTGTTGTATTTAAGAGTTGCTATTGGATACTGATATTTTAAATCTAATGCTAAAATTAACAATCAGCATTAACTCGTACAAAATAAGATCTCGGTACAGTGGTTAATCCACTAGATTAGAAAAATGTACCAAGGTACAGGTAGACAATGTCAGTATGTTTGTATTATAATTGCAAACCTTGTTCAACTAGTTTGGATTGGTGCAAAAGCCCATAATTCTTGTGTATAAAAAATTAGGAAAAAAATTATTATTTGTGTATTTACTGACACTATAAAATACATTTAATTAGAAGTAAGAGGTATTGGGCATAAATTTAAAACATTTTGAAAAATCTAAAATAATTTTTAATCCATCTGTAAATATCTTTCTCAATTTTTATATGAACTTTTTTTATTTAGAAAGAAAAATTTAAACATGTAATTTATATGTTTTTTTTATATTAGGATTTAACTCTTCTTTATACTCTATTCTATTTTACTCTTTAACTTGTCATGTGTATGAATTTCACAACAAGTAGTAGATCTTTTATTGTGTTCAAGGTATCTATTTCTAACCCACAGTATTCTTGTATTGAAGCTGTCCTCCTGTATGTTCAGAAGATAGCAAGTCTTCCTCAGTGAGTGTTAAAGTATGTTTCTTAAATGTGATGCCACTTCATGACTTCAGAAGAAGAATACGCACAAGGTGCTGTAGAACTCTTTTTATAAAAAACCTCTTTCAAATGATATTTTATAGGAGAATTGAGTCTGCAGCACAACAAGCAATGAAGATTATGCCTTATGTGTAGTGTAGATGCCTTTAGGACTTACCTTACTGTGATATGTATGTTATACAGCAATATGCTAGTATCCAAGGGATACGGTGTAATTAATGGATTGTTTAAGCCAATTAGTCATAATTTCTTCTTATATCCAAAGATCTTCTGTTTGGGGAATTGAATTAATCTTAATTTTCCAACAATTTTTTTTATAGTTTCTTATAAATTCTAATGAAAAGTTTGTTTTTTTGTATCATAACTAAGTTATGTTTCATTGTCAAGGGAGCTAATATGTTGTAAACTAATGTTTGCAACTGGTGTGTTATCTTGCATCTGTTATTGGATTTTATCTTGTTTGTAACTTTGTGATATTGTAACTTACATAGAAGTATTTGAAATGCCTGTGCTAAGTTCTGCTGTCAAGCCATGACACATAGTCAAATACAGCCAAAGCTTCCATATTAAATTTGTATACTTAATTCATAAAATAAATTTTTTATAATAAATCACCTGAAAAGAAATGTGTTCTACTCCATTTCATATTACAAGAATAAATTATGCTCTTTTTTTCTAATCACTTGAAGCCTTTTATTTTGAGACATGTATCATATAATGACTAGTCCTCCTCCTTGAATGTAAGCACTATATTTTTGTTAGAATATCTCCCCTAATCCATGGTCCTCTTAACAAATGCAAGAAAGGCAAAAATTTCTTACTATAGTTATCAACATGTTTTAATAGTGTAATTGCTTAACAATACACAAAGTACCTCCCCACTTATTTGTAGACATTTTAGTACTGGGAAAATTATTACTGTTATTCTGTGAAGTTTGACAAACTTAATGCTAGTATGAACTATTAATTTTACTGTTAATCTTGATTTTTTTAAATCTCTTAATAATGAGCTAGTCCTTCAAAATTTTACCACTTGTTACCTTTGTGTAGTAAGAGCTGATAGTAGAATGTGACAAACAACCACCTAATGACAAGGATAACCTAGCGAAGGATAGTGATGGAATAACCAAGTAAAAATCTTCATTTAATTCTTTTGTCTTGTGTCTCTTAATAAACCGAGGGAAAAAATTTAACACAAAACCTTGTCACCAACAGTAAGTAAGTTAATGAAGTGCATCTTGGTATATCAATGCTTCCTCAAGTTATGACTTAATAAGGCTACAAACCAAGAATTAAAGTAAGAACAACCAGAATTGTAGCTTTGAAAGAAATAAAACAAAGATATTCACTTCGCACTAGCAGGAGAAGGGAAACTTCCTATGAGGGGAAGTAATATTTATTGATAACAATGATACTTTTCCATTAATTGAAGGGTGTTTATTTTACTTTGAGTATTGAACAGTTCTTAAGAACTTCCAAAATCACAATACAACAATACACTTCTGTAATACATTAGTACTTAGCAGAAATGTAGACTACACGTCTGTCTTTGGTTTTCTGAGGAAAGCAATTATTAAGAGCAGAGAATGTATGTTCAAGCAATTACAAATAATTTATCTTGCTGATTTGAATATAAGAACTCACTAAGTTCATTTCTATTTTAAATTAAGTGGGAATAATGTTCCTGTTATCAAGTCTTTCTTCAATTCCTTGTACAAAATCAACAGTTATAAATACATGAATATGAAAGTTATTGCAGTTATTTAAAAATTGAAAAGCTCCAACCTTTATCTAATATTAAGAGCTGAACATATTATCTGTTCTGCACTTATCAATTTCTCCTATGAACATGTAAGTTGGTTATCAAACGGTTTCTTACTGGTTTCAATTACTTCATTTCTAATTAAGCTCTACAATAGGGAATATCAAAGAAGAAATATAATTTACACAGTCAAACATTCAATAATACATATACTTATTTATTAGAAAGACTAATAAAGTCTTACTTTTTACAATGGGTTCAACCCATTCCTTAAAACTGTAAAGTGTGCAGGCCAATGTGCAATGATTGCATCTACCTTGACACATTACTCTTCAGTATCATACTGTATAAAATAATGCAAAGGGGTTTCCCTTTTTTGTTTCTTATTAGTCCAACATATATGTACACAAATCACATTTTCTGTATGAGCACAGTGTGTGACCAGCTATTGAAACAGGAGGAAGAGGCTACAAATTCTCCATCTAACAACTGCTAATGCACTATAAACAACAATTCCTCTAAAGCTTCATTCTCATGAAAAAACAGCAGCAAAGTATTGTCCATGCACTTCTACAAGGGCTAGTTACACTTGTTAACACAAACAAAGGACACAATTGTAACTCCTTTCTTTATCGTTTCAATTCATTCATTCAGAGTCAACTCGATTACACTTGATTTCTTTCTTGTAGTGATTTGTAGAAAATATAATTACCATTTCATTTTCCTCTGAAGTATCAGTTTTCAAGAATTGTGTCAAAAGTTTTAAAGAATCATCAGAAGTAGAAGTAAATTATTCTGAAGTATGACTGCTCTAACTTCACAGCACAATTAGTTCTGTTCATTGCCTCTTTGTTCCAAAATGAACATAAAAATTTCCCCCTCCCATAATACTCTGTTTACCTCTTCATTACTATCCACGTAGTTTGAATTGAATTAACATTTCATTGCACATTTGTGTAAAATGAGTCATCCCTAACATATCAAATAAACAAAATAAAAAGTTATGAATACTTGTTCTGATTGAAGCAAATTGCAAAATGAAAATGAAGAGTAAATTATGCAGAACAAACAAGCAATGGTTTGAATTCATGACTAGTTTAAACACAATGGCATGGTCATCACGATTACAATTATCAAAGGAGATAAATACATCCTTCATCTAAGAAACATGGCAAATCATTCATTGAACATGAGACATTAGCTGCACCCATTTTAGTAAAATGTAAACAACTAACAGTCATTCCAAACAAAGGAGATGTGTGCAATCCATGGAATAAATACTGATAGTTTCGAGACTTTTGAGCACTTATACCTGTGTCATTCTCAAATGACACAAACTATTCAACAGCTACTGATTTCAAAATAACTGTTAATTTACATTTGAAAATGGGAACAGAAAAAAAATTAACTCAAGAATATAATAGAATAATAGCTAAGGGTAAGTGGACTAGTAATGTAACAGATAACTTACTAGAAAACAGTAGGGAAAATTTGACGCAACCTGCTTATTGGAATGTGAAACATGGTCAGAGGAGCACAAGATTACACACACTCATCCTGGAAGACCTCACGGTTGCCCTAACGCAGACAATTGAGGCAGGAGCCACGCCAGCATCTGGGAGTCATTACATGCCTCCCTCAGGGAAGTTGAACAAGGTGACTGGAAAGTGCTTGATGTGTGTCTGCCACTGAGCCGACAGCTGGAAGAATTTCACTCCTGACCACTCGGTTCCATCAATCCACACTGCAACAGAGCCCACACCCTGCACTCTTGCAAGTCCTACAGAAGCAACATGGATGCATCAGTAAGCATGGCAAACAAAGCAAATGCAAAGAGGTATCCATGCTTTTTCACTATCTCAGTGATTCTCAAAGCACCATGACACTTGATATTGGAATGACTTCACTCAATATGATCACACTAATGAACTAGACATCTGAATTTCTGAATTCACAGGAATAGAATACTGTTGGGTCCAATGATGAGTGGATTAGTGTTATCCTTAAAGTAAATGTTTGAGAATCGCTGTAATAAATAACTTATTTAGTAAGCATGATAAAATTACCTTTCAGAGGAATGCTTTGTGTTTTTGCTGAACATATGAGCCTAGACACACCTTCAACAAATTGACTTTTTGGCTCGGCTTCCTTTTCCTTTTCTTTCTTCTTACCTAATCGCATAACTGTAAAAGGAAATCAGACATGAGTTGTAATACAAAATACGAAGAACTGAAATCCTATGAAGATGAAATGTAACACAGGTATTATACACATGCACATTTGTTTTAAGTTTCTTTCCAACAAGTGTATGATTCAAAATAACTTCAATAAATAGTTACTTGTTTTCATTCCTCCAAACTTTATTGACCTTCTTAAATATAAAATACAAATTTGAAGATTCTGAAATGATAAGATCATTTACTCCTTAGACTTAACATATTATTTCCGAGACCGAAATTTCAATGAATAACTTAAAAAAATATAATGACATCAACGTAATTTGAAAACACCAGAAGAGTTACTGTCACATTTGTTCCAAAGATCTTTAATTTTCTGATACTCTCATCAAAAATTTCAAATTAATGCAGTGAACCTCTATTTATATGAACACAAGTAACCCATATCACAAGGTTACATTTTTTAGAAAATTTTCATATTTCTAAGCGAGACAAAAGCATGATAGTAAGTACTAAATATAAGTAATTTTATTTTTAGAATTTTACATAATAATTGAACTATTCTGCAAGATCGAAACAAAAATGTTAATATCAGATGTTCAAGTTTTGCAAGAAAAATTTGGTACATAAATTTTCTGATTTCAGTTGTCTTTTTGTTTTTCTTTTTTTTAAAATTATTATTATTAAGTTCTGTTAGGATTTCAAACTACATAAATTTCTGCACATTCAATCCAGGTCACACCAACTTCCAATGAGTCTAGACAAAGGGAGTTACCTATACATTTAGAAAACAAAAAATTGTACTTCAATACACTTTTAACACAGCAATACTCACTTTTTTGCTTCTTTTCTTTGGTGGAATAACTCATGAGGAAATGCTGAGTAGGGGTCTCACCAGGTAAAGGAAGTCGTTGAACTTGAAGGGCACGGAACGTCGTTTTGAGAGTTGACTTAGAAGAATCAGTTTTACTTGTTTTGCTCCCAGTGACAGGAGTATCTCCTCCTTTACCTGGGACCAACCAGTAATCCAACTGGAGCTCCAATGGTTCAGCCAGAGCTTGTTCTCTGAAACGCATCATTTGGGAATAAAAGCAAGAAAAATACCAAGAAGGAGCTTCATTACGAACTGAAGAATGTATTACTTGTTTTGACTAATATAAAGGCTATTGATGTTAGGAGAACTAGGCGGTGTTATTCTCTCTTTCTTGTCTGGAACCGAGATGAGTGATGGAGGTGATCCAGACAACAATGGCACATTTAAGGATTCATCTAAATCAACAGATGCAGATGCTGATCCATCAGGTGATCCTAACCGTACATCCTGCAAAAGAAGAGAGTACACATTTACATGTTTGCTATACTGACAGAAAATAAAATATTCTATAATAGATAAATATACTACATTCAGAATGGAAGTCAATTGTGATCACAATATCAGGCTGATAATTCTGACCAATTGACATAAAATGAACTCTAAATTTAGCAAAATATTAAACCCCTCATTGACTATGCTTGTAACATATCACATTTGCAGAAAGCAAATTGTACATTTCTCGTAAACATAATATTTACTTGAGAAATTCATCTAAAGCTTTTTTCCTCCACCATCTTAATATTATTTGTTCTTTAATGACATAATGTTAAGACTAGATAAAACTTCCCCTTGTCTCAGGTTAGCTTCTGAGTTAATTTTAGACAAACTGGAATTCTTGGCAAATTTAAGTTGTAACATCAGGTTTAATGGATCAAAACTTCCACTTCAATAGCATATCTTGATACTAGATAAAATTTTATTATAAGCTGAATTACTTAGACTTAATTTTATGTCTTCCAACTGATTGGGATTTTTGATAATAAGTGGATTCCACTTTAATAGTTTAATATGGTCACTGTTTGTCATATTAGAGGATTTTTCAATAAAGTACATGTCAAATTTTGAAGAAGTTAACATTGAAAATAATATGATCATACTTTTCACACAATGTTATTATGATGTGGCTCAATAAAAGAGAAAAATTGGTTATTTTACTCACATTTACAAATGGTATAAATATCTGGGAAGACTCATCATCAGAACTGAAAACAATGCAATTTTAGTCAATGTTATTTTAAGTGGATTTCTAAATATGTAGTAATGTCACACTGCATATCAAAACCCTAACAATAATATCAGACTTGTTAAATTAACAAGAACCTTCATAAATGGGAAGAAACAAAGTGTGAAAAGAAAATTATACCTCTTCTCCTTGTAGGTAACCATTGCCTCAGCTACAGGTAACTGAATTGTTGCCGAAGCTGCATGAAGGTATCTGTGAACCCTGTTAACCATTTCTTGGCAGTCTGTCTTCTGGATTTCAGCACGCTCCAGCAATTCTTTCCAACTGTCTGCAGCAAAAGCTTGAGCATACACACTGTCTAGGGTGCCCAAATACCGTGCAAGGGAGTTAGAACCTAAGAATGACAAAACACTCATTAAAAAATACTGTACTGCTGCTTTACATCAACTTACATGAATACAATAACATTACCTAAGGGGACTATAAGGAACTTCACATATGACTGCCAATCCGGTGGTTTCATGGAAAATTGCTCAACATAATGCCTAAGAACAGCATTAACAAAACTGTCAGAACCTGCTAGAAGAACTTTCATTGCAGGTGGTGGTTTGGCATTAGTATTGCAGCTAGAAAAAAGACAATAAATTTATCCACATTATTTAAAATTCCTGAAATATTACAACAAATGAAAACTTTATCAAAGGAAAGCATGTTTATAAAGAACAAAAGCTGTAGAATTAGTTAGAAAAAAAGTATAAGATAAAAAAGTAACAATGACATTAAGTAAAAGCAGCACTTTATGTTATGTAAAAAGATGTAATATCATAATGAAGATGAGCTTTCAGAGGCCTCAAAAAAGCAAATTTACTGTAGAGGTCCCTAGAAGCGATGAGGGTAGGTTATTTACAGAATCATAAAGACACATTATTTTTCACTTACAACTTTTGAATTTTTCCCACTAGGCAGGTGACAGTAGCTCGCACATCAGCAGGACCTAGAGCACTCACAACTTTATGTTGACCAGAGGCAGCACCTCTGTCCTGCAATCGTGCTGCCAACAGACCACCAGCAGGATCACTACCACTAACCAACGTCACATGATCCGGCAGAGTGGGATCATCTGGCGGAAGCACTCGAGCCAATTGTTCCAGTAATGCTTTCCTGGGCTGCNTCCGGCAGAGTGGGATCATCTGGCGGAAGCACTCGAGCCAATTGTTCCAGTAATGCTTTCCTGGGCTGCTCAAGTACAATGGAACAAATTTACTTCACATCGATTAACACAATTATTCAAGACATCATTTCAATATGAAGCATAAAACTTCAGAATAAATTTAATATCTCTGTGTTTATAATCTTAGTTTAAAAAAAGTAGATTTATCATTTCATTCTAAAATCTTTAGTTTCAAATTCCTATGTACATAACTGTTGAACTTGGGTAGATTTATAGGTCAGGCTGCAAATATAGTTTTTTGATTTCTATAGTTCACTAAAAACAAACAAATAAATAAATAATTTATTGTCAAAAAAGCAATAATTTCCTTTGGCCACTTTGATCAGAATTAATGGGATAGCTCCTTGCTTACTTCCTACATGCGATCATAGACAGTACTCAACTGCTTTTTTGGCAACAAAATTGATTTGAAACTTGTTTAACTATGATAACTTACTTCAGACAGAATAGAATCTCCTTGCACAGGGCTAGGTGTAGTAGAAACAGTTTTCTGCTCAAGGCTGAGGGACTTTTCAGCCTGCTTTTTGTTTTTCCCAGCAGAGGTATTTCGGTCACGAGCAAAGAGGCGACTTTTCCGTTCTCTTTCTCTTTCACTCCCTTCCTAAAACAAAATATATTTATAATTAGAAGCATTCGTAATGCATAAAAAAGCAAACATCATGTAGAACTTTAACTTACTTTATTTTTCTCTTCAGAGCTTTTTGGTGGAGAGCCAGCAGCTTGTTGAGGATCACTATGTTCGTGATCTGTCCAAGTCTCCGGATGTGAATCTGAATCAGCCTTTTTGGAGCTCTCATCACTGAGACGATCTTGACCTTTCTCTGAAACCCCCAGACAATTAAAAGCATAATTAATAATAATGTTTAAATTTCATTTATTTAACGAATATGTAGGAGAAATTGTGAAAAAAAAAAAAATTAAAGAAGAGAGAAAAAACTGTTAATTTGGAATAAGCACAGAATATTGTACAACGGAATATTAATAGTTTTTGTTTTATGAAAGATTATTTACTCTCAAACACAAATAACGGACACAATCAGAGCTAGCTCAAGACAGAATGATTGCGGGATTCTGTTGTGTTTCAGGGCAAGGCATCCCTGAACATATTTTTTTTACTAAAAATTTTAACTGTAAATACTGCAAAAGTTACCATAATTCTTTTTAAAAGAATAAATAAAAATAATACAGTCGATAAGTTAGAAGGGGGAGAAGAGGACATCACCAAAATCTTCCACAGGGTACCAGGACAACTAAGATCAGGACCGAGCACTATCATGACATTTATAGCATTTTTAAGGATGAAAGAAAAATTAAAAATACAAAAATTATAACAAAACTATGTAGTATCTTTCTAAATTAATATGCTTGTCAATATCATTTGAATTTTCTTTTTGAATCCAAATGAGTTTTAAAAGAAAGGAATAATGAAATCAGATGGGAAAGAGAATATAAGATAGGTGAAATCAAAATAAACTGTGCCTATAATAAATTGAAGCACATAGAGAGTTAAAATAAAACTAAGCCAACATGTGCGAAGAGTTACCTCAAAGTGCAGCAAACAACAAGTGCGTAGAGCCAGAGTGACAGGGGTTAGCTTGAGCTAGATTACATGTAGATCCATAAAAAGGGATATCTATTATCTGGAGGATCAAAATATATTGTATCTCAATCATAATTTGAATGGCACAATATTCAATCAAAAGGGAGTGAATATTATTTATGACAAACAGTTAAAGCATGAAGCTTTTTAACTTTCAAATTATACTCTTTATAAAAAAAAATGCAAAAGCTTCATTAATTATTTTTTATTTTTTCAACTTACAGTAAACATTTAGAAAATGGAAAAGTAGGATATCAATTTTGAAGTTTCACAGGTCAGTCAATCTAAAATATGTAAACAATTTCTTTCTTTAAAATGCAGGAAATATGTTGCAAGTTCTTACAAAATTTGAGGTTCCTTTTCATTTGGTTTTTTCTTCCAGCAAGAATCAAAGTTGTTGGTGTACCCAAGAGAATAAATTTACAACAATATGCTCACATGATGATATTGGAATACATCATTAGCACCTTGGATTAGTAAATCACAACATTCAAACCAATAGTTTCCACATTCATTTAGTGGTGGGAATAATCCTCCAATGTCAGAGACCCTTTTCATACTCCAGTAGTATTACACAAGATAGCTTTAGTATCAAAGGAAAGAGATTTGGATGAAGTGTCTTAGATTTTATATGAGTGGGCAGTTTTAATAAAGATTTCATGAATATAATATTTTCAATCTCAATATACAGTATAATTGAATTCACGTTGTTCAATTATAAATTAAGTAATCTCTATTGCAATATATTTCAGAACATTTATAGTTCTCTATTTTCATAAATAATTAATTGAGAGCATCACATAATTTGTACAAAACCTGTATAGATTAATGATATAATCTTGCATCCACTAAGTAAATGGGAACATGAGCATGCTAAATGGCCATCCCAGAACAATAACAACCAAACAACAAATCTTAAACATACTTGGTAAACAATACTTAAAATGAAGTAAAATTCTTTCTTGTTGCAATATAAAATTATTACCATACATAATTATGCCTACTAGATGATGAAATGTTCAGATATGTCACCAAATCTCTTTCCCAGTATAAAGAATCAACTCATTAGAGTTATTAATCAACTTTATGCTCTTCTGACCTGTGCCATTGTTGAGGGGCTCCTCCGTCCGGATGCGTGAGTATGCTTGGGGTCCCCCTGCACAACAACCCAACATCAGCAACAGCAAACACGGGCACACACAACAGCTGCTGGCTACAGCCGGAGCTGGCTTAATCTAGTACTCCTCAAGCAACAAATGGCCACAAAATGCAACTGCTATCCATTTCAGAATATTTGCATGCACAATCGCAAGCAAATTAAATTAAAATTAAAACAAAGACAATATCATATACAACATCTAATACATTGTAATTGATATTGTAATACTACCACAAAAGAATAATAAAGATCCCAAAAATTTAATGACATAAAGCAAAATAATTTATTATGTTGTAGAGAAATGACAACATATTTTCCCCATGAGTAAGTTTCTATCAATTAAAAAAGTACATTAATTTAAAAGGAAATTTTATATAGCCTTTGGAAGAGACTGTGGTGTAGAATGAAGTTATAAGAAAATAACTGTAACTTAACCATGCCTCAAGCTAAAATTATGTAATATAAATTATAATACAAAAATATATGAGCAAATAGAGTTCACGTGTCAGTAGCTACTTGGTTAATTGGATAGTATCGTGGTGGTTCAGTTTAAAAAAATGGAACCCAAATAAAAATGTGTACCTAACAAAGGGCACATGGCATTCATCAAGACACATAAAAAACAATACAATAAAATTTTCAAAATCTACACATTATCTACAAACAATGCAACACTTGACAGAAAAGCTTCAAAGTCAGGCTGCATACCTGAAGTGTTTCAAAGGCAGATACTCCTTTCTTTTATCTATCAAGACCATACGCACCTGGTACATTGAGTGTTTCTTGAAGCAGAGACCTGCTACTGGAGAAAAATGGCCTTAGTGATGGTTTAGGTGTGGATGAGATGCTCATTGTGTCCAATTCAGGACCAGAATCACTCAAGTCCTCCAATTCTTCAAACAGGTCCTCAATTTCAGTAGGATCCATATCCCTTCCTATTTTTGACACAAAATTGATGAAATAAATAACACCACCTTCCCAACAATACTCGTCAAGTGCATATAGAAATAAAACTCTGTACACCAAAGTATTTTGTTAGGGTGACTTCTCTTAACAACTATCAGGAGTGAATGATTTTATATCCAATCAGAGGTAGATCTAGGATCTTATTTGCAGAAGCTCTGAATCTCTGGGGCTTCTGGGGATATGGACAGTTTTGGAAAGATGCACATTCGAAAAGATTAAGGATGCTGTACGAATGTGTCAAACTATGCAAAGTCTACGTACCAAACATAATACATTAATTTACAAAATGAAATAAAATAAGATTACAATAAACAACAAAAAATGCTATGGTACATTCTTCTTTGGTTGAATGCTTCACACCTAGTGACTAGAAGAAATAATCGAATCTAATAGTAAATCAACAATTACTTATGATAATATTGACAAATCCTGAGCTGGATAATGCAACAGAACAGGACACTCCACTATTATGTTAAATGATGTCTATCATAACTGAAAATGGAATTTAATAGGCAAAGAAACAAATCAAATAGTATAAATTTCACTACCTTGTTAAAATTCTCATAGTAATTCCACTTTCAATTGGGTGTACCAAAATCATACCATGAACATTTACAATTGAATACAAGAATATATTATTATAGAATTAGATGAAAATAAGACAAAATGACAATGAATTTATCTTATACTACAATTTTAGGATTACGAAGGATTACCTATGAACATATTTCTTCCATGTACCCTACACATGGAGAAGGTATGTGTTAACTTTCGGTCAGGTGAAATGGTGTACAGTAGTGGAAGGTGAATGGGTATGTAGAGGAGAGAGAGAAGAATTTGCAATTTGTTACTAAAATCACCATACTACAAAATCTTCACAAGCCTTCGGCAATATTAATACAGCACTGAGTTCATTATATTTTAATCATACTGCTACAGAAAAATTCACGAAATCTTTTTGCTAGATCTCATTTTGGTTTCCAGTAAAAACTCTTCAGTAACAATGAATGTCATTCTTTGATACTAGCCATTAGTAAACTTTTAATGCACAAAATACCATTTTAATACCTAATTGATCACAATCGTTCATGATGGTGCTTTGAAAATGTAACTTTACAACATTTTTCACAGGAATAATAATTTTTTTAGCTCATCTCTGAATTTAAAAAAACTATCATTGTCATAATTTTGTAAATTTTAAAATTGTACAAAATGTCTATAAAATTCTTTCATTAGTATCTAGACTAAAGACATGTCAACTAAAAGAAGTAGATTTACACATCAGTTTGCTCTCTTCCTTCACCAATTAAAGGTTCATGTGCACACAAACCTGAGAGTTTCTGGCCCATCTCCTCCTGGTCATTGTCGAGTCCCTGAAGATCCTCACTCACTCGGAACCTCTTCAGGAGGGCAATGAACTTCTGCTTGAGATTGCGTTGCTGTAAGCACATGACACGGACATAGGTGGCAAGGAGGGTCATGAAATTCCCTGTGTCTGCAGCTGCGGCATTCAGCCCCAGGCGACAGTGGTGGTACAAATTGTGATGGTGATGGTGGTGCAGATGGTGGTGGTGGTGATGGAGCCGATGGGCAGACGCAGATGAAGGAGGCACCAGTTTAGAACTGGATGCCGCTTTTTCCGATGTGGAGGCCACAGCAACATCACTGACCGTTGCACAAGAGCGCCCATGGAATTTCTAATAAGTGGGGGTAAAATGAAAATTTTGCCCCACTTGTTGAAGTGAATGAAGAGATCACACTAAAGGGTAACTTCCCAGGGAATTACAAGAATTTAGATAAGAATGGGCAAAAAATAGTTATACCAAGAAAAATTAATTCAAGATTAATTTGTGTTGGAATACAATAAATTGTCATCAATACATTATTTGGAAAGAAATGTCACTCAACAATAACAAAAAACACCCAAATTACTACCACAAAATCATTTTTCAAGTAGGATGATACCACACCACACATCACACACCACAAGAAAAGCAGACAATAAAAACAAGGTCTACTTACAGCTGTAGGACCAGCTAAAATGTATATAGCTAATAAAATTTGTATTAGAGTAAGATAATGAAGTAAGTGAAAATTCAAGGCTTAAGTCTGTAAGAAGACAATAATATGTCATATGAGCTTCTAGCCAATTCTTAATTTTCCACAAAACTTTCATCCTATTTTTTTTATTCTGATAGAACTTCACTCTTTCTTCAACTACTTCAGTAAGTTGTTAACAAGGGATATACTGTTATATTTATCATTAATAGTTAATAAGTGCTTCAAGGCAAACCTGTCAAAAGAATTTAACCAAGAAATCCAGAGAACTTCAAGACTATTATGAGACTACTGCAAAATGGCATAAAGGTCTCAGTAGCAAACTAGTTAACAAACAAGTCATGCAACCCAGCTGCCACAGAGCTTCCTGTGGCTGTACTTGTATTTCATTTCTCATTGAACAATTAATTTTTAAAATGATGTAGAGATTATGATTAGTGATCTGCAAACTTCCAAATAAATACAAAATACAGTTGACAAAATAAATATAAAGTGTTTTTGAACTTGTATGGTTGAGTGGCAGGGCCCAAAATGAACACACTGACGTTTCATGGGTTTTTATTTTTGTTTGGATCACTATCATAAAACACCAAAGAACATGTGAAATTTGAAAACATTGTTTCCTCATATACATATTTTGTTTATAAACAATATGACCACATTGTCTATTCCTTGTTTTAGAAATTTATCACTTTCAATACTACTTGCCTCATAAATTTTATTTTTTTGTAAAAAAGTGGACAATTGCAAATCAATACCAAAATTAATATCTTTTTTTAAAATTTGAACTTTTAATTGAATTTCTTTTAAATACAGTTTCATTCTACAGTACTTGAAGAATCTTGTAAAAAATATTTAAAGATACTGGTTACAAATATGTCACAAAAAGAAAATATACCATAGGTCACAATTGTAATCTGCATGAGTACTTGCATTTCAAACACTTCATGCAAGTACTGCAGTGTTAAATAAATAAGGTAACAATTATAATGATGAAAACAAAACAAAGTTCAAAATTTGTTGTAAGGCTGTATTGTACATAAATTTGCCACAGAAAGAGGGTTGCAGTTGGGGATACACTGGATTTTCTGTTGTTAGCGAAACATGTTAAATGGGCACAGTAACACTGGCAAGATGCAAATACAGTAGAACTCCAATTTCACTTAAGGAAAAAGAAATTGAAGTAAAAATATGCATGTTTAATTACAGTACATAAACTATTTTCTCTTACTGTACAGAACTATAATATTATTAAATTATTTTTAAACTGTATATTGTGGGTTATTTTTCGTTGGATTTTTTTTCCCAAACCAAAATATTTCTTAGTCATTTTGCTGTAAAAACATTTTTTTTTTCGGTAAAAATCCAACTAATCGAATATTTGATTATGTGGACCGGGTCCTATCGGTCCCGAAAATTGGAGTTCTACTGATTTTTTGACAAGGAAAAGTATTCCCAGGCCAACACGAGGCGAACCGGTCTCTTGGGGTCCCGGGCCAGTCGCGGCGATTACTCACTCGTGCGTTGGTAGGAATCTTCCCTCGAGCCGCTTTGCGCGCCCGCCGTCCCATGGCGTCCTCAGCCATGGGTTCCGAGTCCGACCCTTCACCTTCGCCATCCTCATTGCTGCTGAATTCCTCCTCGTCGTCAGAGAAATCAGCGACCCGGTCTGCGAGACAAAGAATTCAAGAATGAGTGGACAATCACAAAAAGGATTAAGTAGTTCAAAATTGGGAATCAAGTTACAAGAAATTAGAGCAGGAAGAACACGATTAGTGGGGAGGATCATAACCGAGTGAACCAAGAAATTAGGAACATATTTGAACGAACTAATTCAACTTTGAATTTAATTCTAAAAAAGGAAGCTAAGGATAAAATAATAATAATAAATAAGGCTTTGCGTGATCCATACAAGGGTCCATTAGCAAATAATAATAATAATAATAATAATAATCAAAACTACCATAAATGTGGTTAAGATGTGTCTCTCACTACTCCAACCACAGGAAACCCACAGAAAATCGTGAACAAGCTAGAATAATAATAATTGACCCCTCTGAAGTCCGTATTCACGCTTCACTTCAACGCTTCTCATAACTGAACTCAAGGGGTAGAGGGGAATAAAATTGCAAAAGTATTAAGTAAGATAAGTAAATAATATATTTTAAAATGTCATATTTTTTAATATATTTTTTATTATTTAAAATTTTGTTGCACCAGTTTCATGTAGTTTATCACCACGACATGTTTCAAGCTCAGTTGAATCCCTCGTAATAATTTGTGGTGAATTTTATTATATTGGTTACACCCTCAACTTGATTGTTTGCTTTAAATCTCACCTTCGTCTGCCCGTGTGAATATTTCGCCTCGGAGCGAGAGAAGGAGAGAGATAAAATCCTGATTTTGGCGAACACTATTTTTCTCCTCTCAATGTGGTCGCGAAGTGCGAGAGGTAAAAAGTGAATGCGAGAGTGCTTGGGCTGTCTTAAGACTCTTTCTTACCGGTCGTTTCGTTCTTCGTGGCGGCAGCATCCGGCTCGTGGTCCACGGGCTGCGAGTTGAGCGCTTGCACGGACACACGCGCCACCACGTTGCTGGACAAACCCATTGGAGACTTCTCTTTGGCCTCCGAACACAGGTCCAGATCGAGATCCATCTGCCGCTGCAACACCTGAGCGCCAAAGATGTCGGGGAATTAACAAAGAAGACATCCACGACCACTATACAAATCAGAGGCTGTTCAAGGGTTTTATTTAGGGGGGTATTATTGTTAATATGTGTGTGAGTGTTTGAATTGTTTATATAAGCATATTTATACAGATAGATTTTCATAATTAAACATATGTATACATGTAAATACACATGCAAATATTAGGATAAATACAAAGAGGACAATTTACTTTTAATTTCGGGGTGGTAGCGATTGGTTTCCCCCCACTAGGTACGTCCCTGATGTCGACCTCTATCACTCCCAATGAGGCTCAGTAGACCGTAGCGATCGGCGTGGCGCCTGGGCGCAGAAGTAGAGTAGCCGTTCCGAAATTAAGTACTTGTACGGATCTCTGTATACTAAAGTAATACAAAAGTTGCAACGATATATATTTTATTAACATTTATTGAACGCCGAGAAACAGTTAACCACGATTTTAAGCATAAACATTCAAGAGGGATAAAAATTATTTAATGACGTACGTTACAGTATTAATTTTTTAACCCTTTTCAAATTATTCGTTATTTTTTAATTTTATTGTTTGTTGGATAGCTGCATGTGCATTGCGAGGGTTGAAACGTTTTGCGCTAACCCATGAAAACATTCCTCAGAATGTAAAGAAAAAAAAACAATGTTGTTCAAAATATATTTCATTTTTCATTTGAATCGTTTCTTTTTAACCATCATATGTGTTTTAAAATATTAAATATGGAATTAAAGTTTCCTTCTTTCCTAATATTTCGTGTGCACAGCTCATTTCGCAGACCCGAGTCGGCGCGCCTCTTTCAATAGGAAGGGCTTGGCAATGCATTTCCCTCTCACCCACCTGCGACATATTAATGACACCCTCAGCCAATGTCTTGTAGCCCAGGATGGTTCGGTTCTTATATCGCTTCCGCCTCTGAAGCATCACGTGCAGCTTGTTGCCTTCTCGTTTCAGGAAATGTGGATACTGCAATGAAACACTGTTCTAGCATCAGACGTTCTTCCACTATGCAATGAAGGTTCTTCAGCTTTTCTCATGATAAGCCATTGTTGCAATTTTAAATTACATGATATTCGTAAAATCCGACCTGTTCAAATACACTCTTTACTTTTATTAAACTTCTAAATCTACAAGCTACTTTAAGTGCACAATTTGAACCATGACTAGCAGCTGCTTGGGAAGACACTAGATACATTATCTAAATAATACAGTAAATCAAGTCTCATTCTAATAAGATGTTACGCAAGTGATTTGTTTCCATAAGGAAACCGCGGAGGAAGATATTACGGATAGCTAAGAGTCTATCTCTCTATCATAATACTCCCGGATGAGCAGTAGTGACTCAACTCCATGAAGCATGGAAAAAGAGTTAAAATTTCTTATTGCCTACCCTTGTAATTTCAAGAACCCCCACTTTCTTTAAAAATGAATATCAAAAAACAATATTAATATAAATTGTTTCAATAGATCGAAGTCATTCATTGATTTTCTATAGTAAAGTAAACGATATATGAGTTTTACCAATCAGATGTACAAGAACAAAAATACATTTAATAACATGAATTTCGAAAAACATACGAGAAAGTAGTGGAGGGGGAGGCAAAATTTTGATTTGCTTGGGGCGGAAAAATGGCTAGAACCCGCCCTGTTTAAAAGGATCGCATTCTCACAAAAATGAACGTATTTCTTTCCACGTTTTCAAGGACAGAAGAAGCATGCTATGATAAAAAGATATGTAATGGAAGGATCTTCACCTGCAACGAGAAGTTGAGTTCCAGTTCCGTGTCAAGCATCCCGCTGGGTGGAAGAAGGAGCTCGTTGGACCGCAGGGTCCGCTTCGAACTCTGCAACAAGATCACCGTTCAATCAGAACTCTATAAGAGAACTGAAAGAGTTGTACATTTTAACTTCTCAATTTTCATTAACACAAGTCACCGAAAAAATTTAAATTATTACGGTAAAACAATATTTGTATCAAACAAAAAATATAACATAAATAATGTATTTAAAAAACAACAAATATGATTTGTAACGGTTAATAAATACTAAGTCTTAATACATAACGGGTCAAGTGTAGAGTTCACTATATTGTTCTGGTCACTCCCAAAAAGTAAATCTTTTCCACTGAGACTTTCATTAATAACAGTAATTAAGTAGTTACTAATTATTTTTTTAAATTTGGAAGCCGCAAATACATTTTGTGCCAGCCGGCTACCATCAGCAGCTGGATCCAACGAATTATACTACTGGAACGCGCATTTCCCATAAAGTGGATTGTGATTTCCGAGCAGACATCTACCTAAGTATTAAGGGTTGCATAAGGGCCGAGTTGGTGCTCTAAACGGGCAAAAATCATGGCAAGCTAATATCATGGAACCAAGACCTGCGCAGGGTTACATCTCATACAATGCTTTAGCGTGGCACCTCAAGTAATTCATTCAACCTATTTATTTAAATATTTCAACACTGATAACCTTCCGAGCATAAATAGCAGATGATGAAACAAAATGTGCTTCGGTGTGACAAATGTTTTCAAGGAATTTACAGTAGCCCTAGACAAGGGCCACACACTGCAGTGAGATCTCTACTCATTATTCCGGAGTTGTGCAGAGGTTAAAATCTACCCTCACGGTACTCTGTGCCGAGAAACAGGGTAAAGGAGATCAACAAAACAAACTAGTATCATACTGAGCTTTAGTAAGCGGGTGTCCGTCTGAACATTCAGCTCACAATGTTTATGTATTGGAATCATTACTATTATGAGCTATACAATGTCACAGTATTGGAATCCCAGATATTGCTCGCATATTACATTATTTTAATCGGGTTTGAAAGATTTGAAAGGATGTATCATGGAACCAAACTACACTATATTTCTATTTTATCTTCTAAATAGAATAATAATTTGACGTTGTAAACCCTATTCGTTCGTAAATTACCTTACAACCAAACGAATATCAAAAACTTATTCATAATTAAAATTTAATGTTAATTATGAATAAGAAAACTGTGACATAATGGAAGTAAATAGTTTGCATTTAAGTTCATAATAAATACAAAAGTTGCTGCCCGTAATGAAAAATAAACAAGAATCTTAAACAATCAGTGCAACGGTAGATATTGAAACACTGGTTACACAACACATTAACTGGGATTACGAAACACTGAACAGTCAATCTTCCAACCAGAGATAGATCCGACTCAAACCTCTTCAACATGCGGGGAACAATAGACGACGGCGTAGAATAGGCCATGCGCGCGGATTTAGACGTTTCCTTCCGAAAGCGAAACCTTTGGGAGAGTTTCCGGTCCCGTTGGCACGAAAGGTCAACGAGGCATTTGGGAACCTGTTGCGGAGCGAGACGAGCTACAGAGGCGACAGATATATAGGCCTACCTAGGCCACCCATTATTTTCGAAAGAGAGATAAGCATTTTTTTACAATTTCTTCCACCTTTATAAAAGCTGAACTGCTTGCGACTCACCAAACATGGATGAAACGAGAGTATTGGGGTATATAAAGCAGTTCGTACACAGAGGCATTCAGTGGGGATTTTTATGCAACATGAGTCATAGACTCGGGAGTTTTAAATATCGAACTTCGTGAAAATCTTTATGACTCATTAATTGATAAAATATAGTAATATGCTGCAGTACTGGTCTAACATTTTTTTTCGGGAGTGGCTTAGATCTCCGAGGTGACTATAGGTAAGAAAAATTCGGTACGTTTGGAGCAAAATTGTGCAAGTTACGATTCCGTAACAATACAATTGCGATCGAAAAATATTTATTTGCCAAAACCTGCTTTTGACAGCTTATGCTGTCATCTTCAGTGGCCTACAACATTTTTCGGTTGATTATAACTTTGTTTCTCATTAAAGTAAAAAAAACTAATACAACGCCATTATCTATTTATGATATAACTGCGATCAAACTAAATGCGAATAATATGCCCAAGCACCAAACATGATACGTTATTTTAGGAAATACAAGAAAATTTTCCTAAATTCTCTTTTTCATTCATTTTGGAAGGGGAGGGAGGAAGTTTGAACCCGGGAGCCCCACCCCTAAACCCGCCAATAATACGTTATTTAAAACGAGAAAGTAAAATGAACCATCTTCCAGCGTTGCATGTTGGGAGATGCCAGATCCTCACTTCTCTTCCCGCCGCACACACCCCGTGCAACCCATCTCTCTCTCTCTGTCTTGCTGCATTGTATTGGTTGATTGTCGAGTCACCGGTTAACAGCCTCCGCGTCGAGATGCTCCCACGCACTCAAGAGACTTGACCTCGTGGCCCTTGTGGCGACGGCGGTGTTGGCAGAGCATTGGCACGACGTTGACGAGATGCAAAGATACAAGAGGAATAAAAAAAAATATTTTCTTTTATTTTGGTCTCTGGTACAGTGACCGCCTTGTCTTTAACGGGGTCATTACAAGGATCATAATAACAATTTTAATTCAAAATAACATACATTCCAAATAACATTAGTGAAGCGTCGCTTTCTCATGTCTTCTCGTCTTCCTTCTTCCAATTATGCTCCTAGTTCTTGTTTAATTATAATCATTTCTACTTGTGTTACAAAGTCGCGAAATTCCATGTACCTCTCCTTTGTCTTCATCTTTCCTGTCGCATTGTTCAATTCAAAATCTCCCATATTCCTAATGAAAGCCAACTAGTGAGCTCGCTCTTCCCCGTAAAGTATGCAGTCCCACAACTGACGGTCCCATGTTTCTTCGTCTACTCCACACTCACAAGTCCGCTGCTCTTTCAACCCTCGTTTCTGGAGATATGCATTGAAATTGTGTCCGGTGATATATTCTATTACGCAAAGTCCACATGTGCAATGTATTTTGCGTTAATCTCCCTTATTACTTACTGTCCATCCCTTATTTCGAACTAACTGCAGCTAACGCCGTGATCCCTTTTCTTCTCGTCGTACTACTTCCCCATTTATACTAATCTGGCCAATAAAGATTTGTTGAAACCAAAAAAGACGAAAAATTCCGGCAGCCTGTCAGTAAAACAAACAAACTATTGCGCCGACTTCTAAACTCGCCTCTCGTTCCATTACATTACAGTGACTCACTTAATATTCTCGTTAAGCGAGTCACCGTCCCACGCCATTTTCTTTGTATTATAAGGCGCCAATACCTTACCTCATGTTGGACGAGTTGCTTGATACCTACAACACGGTTTTGTACTAATCCTTCGTTTCTTGGAGACTGTTACTTCAAATGGTATTTATCAACGCAATAATAGTAATTTAAGATGGCACTTCTTCTGAAATCTGATTAATATTGAAACACTTTCAGTGCGCAACAATTCCACTGAGTTCCCAAATTATGTTTGCAGGATTATAGTGGGTTCCGCTAACTATAGTGCGCACACTAGAATCTTATTTATCTGGACTAACTAGAACTGGCAGTGGTTAAGACAATACGGATAGGTAATCCGAATAGTGCGGGAAATATACACTTTAAAGTGTTATATCCGCGTTGTTTTGAGTCAAGTTGTCAACTATTCACGAAACTTGGAGATATTCACCTAATGAGTTCTAATTAATTAACGATTCGCTCTATTTACTGCTGGATGAGGACAATTATTTTGCGAATTTAGAGTTTTGTTTGACTCTGCCGAGATACAGCTGCCGTTAACGGTAGAACAGGAATTTCTGCAGTTTTTGTTGATTCATTCTTTTAAATGCCGCGTAAGCTATAAATTTTTTTTTCACCGTTGCGTTGTTCTTTTTATGCGCTTCGTGTTGGTGTTTTTTAAGCCATGTGAAACCGATAACTGTGTCAGGATATAAAAAAACACAAGTCGGCGAAAGTTTTCCCATACAAGGCCATAGTAATAGTTCAAACTATCATTTGGAACATCGTCGCTGACGGATATAATACCTTAATGAAAACACTTGCTATGTGCTCTACATGAATATTGGGTATTGAATGAAAACTCATTGGAATTAATCTTAACAAAACGAAAATGTGCAAGGAAGACATGGTATACATTGTATTTTTTTACCCATGGTAATAATTAATCTAAAGAACAGTGTACTGAATTAGGAGAGTCGAGGAATTTTTGCAATCCAGCTCACACACGAACCACCGCATTTAAAACTTTTCTTTAACCGTAGAGCAAAATTGCAGACAAATATATGTTAAAAAATTGCTCCACAATAATTGGATATTCGGACAAAAGAAATTCTGTACACATAAGTGATGCATAAATAAACCAATAGTATGAAATCAGTGCACATATTGCTTCACATATTTCTCAGTCTTCAGTTTAGTGTGTCACAAGAAACAAGGCAACAGTTCTTATTATTGTATTTTAATTTCATGATAATATGTTTTTGACGTGTTTGGCCTTGGATCTGAACATGAGTCTAAGTGCCACATTTTGTCAAACTAACCAAATACGAGTGAAATGAAAGAAAATATATTCCTAATTTTGGCGAATGATTTTTTCAATATAACTGACAATATTCTATGAAAATTTTACGTATTTTTCGACGCATATTTCCATGTATTAAGTTAAAAATCCCTCCGCCTCTAAAAAATAGCTTTCAGTGTACATAAAACCTTTTATTCATCGCATTATGCATCCATTTAAATATTCTAAATCAACTACTTGAAAATTATTTTTAAAATCTAAATATTATCAAGTTTGGGATCATATTGTAAAACTGGCCGATGACATCTAATTGAATGATGCTCTACTTCGACAGCATCACAAATTAACAATAAAAATATTTATTCATTAAAAAAATATTGTAAGAATAAGATGTTGAAATCGAAACACTTAATTCTCTGGAATAAATTTGCAGAACGGCACCAGAGAAGTGGGCAACCCCGCATGCACTGTAGGCTCAATGACAAGGAATAGAATGGCGATTCGACCATTCTCTGGTTGTTAAGAAGACTGGCCGCAGACGCCGAACAAGCACGTTCATTATCGCCCGCAGTAATTTCATAAATCACAAGCCTCATCAGCGGAAGGGGACTGTGCCAATTTCAGTAACAGCAACTGAATTTCCAATATTAAAGAGAATCATCGTAGAAACTACAACAAAATTAGTTCGGGATTCTAAAACACAGAATTCATTTTGTTGTCCAGTTACTGATTACAGCCTTGAAAAAGTTTCTAAATGGCATGTTAGTATATACATCTCCCAATTTTTGCGTATCCGAGCGGTGGTGATGTTTATTTTTTCTCTTCTCCCGCATTTAAATAAAACTGTATCTTGATATAACATAACAACCAGTGATATTTTAAGAACTCGAAGCAATATTACACCAAACTGAGAATTCTGTTTCAAACGTGAATTCATGGATTCCTCCGGAAAGGATAAACAGATAAAATATAAAGCAAAAACTTCTATATATTTTCGGTTTCGGGTTGATATGAAATCTCTTTTCTCAACCCTCAAAAATTACAATATTTATAAAATAAAATATTTTTTGCATATTACAACTGTGCAAGGTAACCGACGTATTTCTTTAGATTGGTGGATTGCTTAGGGTGATTGGTTTCGCCAAGTTATAACCGATACCTGTTACCGGGATCTCCACAAACATTAGACAAATCGGAGGCCATTGATACATCAGTATTTTCCGCTTCATTTTTAACTGTTATTAACAAAACACTAATAACTAAAATATATATTAAAAAAGCTTCGAGGTCTATCGCACCGTTGTTTAATTATGAAAAAACAAAGCATAACAATTCATTTTTATTGTGTATTATACTCAGCCAAACTGTTCACGTCTTACAATGTTATCTCCTATTTTGTTCACTGTTTATAGCACAATGAGATTGCTAATTTCTCTGTTGACCGTCGAAAAATGTCCCATTGCCACACTAACTCAGCCAATTTAAAACCCAATTACAATCAAGTATATGTCGATATATCAGGGATCAATCACATGAAAAATTTTATATACAGTCCATATCGATTTAAGAGGCAATGAAAAAACGAGAGGGGAGGTTGTCAGTCTTACCTGCATCTTGACAGCGATGATGATGGAGGCTATGTCTGAGCCCAATGGCTTGAGCACCACCAGTCGGGAAAGTGTAAGTGAGCACAACCTGCGTCAGGAAAAAAGGCGAAGTTACCATCACAAAGAAGATTTTCAAATATTCAACAAATCAATATTAACAGGTTTACTACGGACAGTGGTTGAACAAAATTTTTCCAATATTTATTATTAATTGGACCAAATTAAACATTTAATTAAACTTTTTCGTCAAAATCTGGCAATCAAAGTTGTTTCTTTACAATATTTGATTTGTCAAGAACAACTACTCATATACTAGTTACATGAGCAATACATGACATCAATTGCCAAAAGAGACGTTACAGCGAAGGTATAAAAAATTATGGATTTTCAGACTGGAACTAACATCTAGAATTATTATAGCATTGCTTGCAAGAATTTTGTGATTTTGGTACCAATATTCTTTCTTGAATCCCCATTAGTCAAGGCTATATCGTATTCACACCAGTCGTGCCAAAATACAACACAAACATAGCGTATCACTATTATATTCAATTGCAGATTTTCAATGGTTACTCTATTAATATATTCTTCCGTGTAAACATCAAATGTGTGTTCATCACATTAGAAGGAAAGGTTAAGCGTTAAGATACGTTTTATGTGATTAAGATCAATTGACTTTTCACGGGAAATTTGTAAAAAAAAAAAAAAAAATAGAAGCTAAACTCGTTTAATCTCTGGAAACCACAAAATATGTAAACACTAATGTTGAAAAAATTACAATTTTATCACAGACGGATACGAGAAAATATTAAATCTCTCTGATAATCGCGGGAGTGGTTGGAGGTCCAGGTTAAGAAGCAGGATTACAAAATTTGTCGTTGTTGTGATACACAGTTGGGCAATTGGTGTGAATGTCAAATTACTACAAAACTTAAAATAACTCTTATCACCAGTTTAAAATTGAAACAAAAAAATTGAATCAAGAAAGTTTGCAAACAAAAACCGACATAATAGCTCAATTTATTCATGAAATAGAGAATATTTCAAAAATCACAATTCATTCCAACTCAGCCATTTAAATTCAGAATATCGAAAAATTCCTCAATATTGAGCGTCTATAATACAAAAAATTTCTCAAAATTTCTTTTTTTTTGTGTAGGGCTTTACAGCTCGTCGACATCGAGGTCATTAGAACCCTTCTCAAAATTTCAATTCTCTCTCTCTCAATTTTTTTATTGGGGCTTTACGGCTCGCCAACATCGAGGTCATCAGAGCCCTAACATTTTTGTATGAGTAGGGAAAATGCTGTTACGTACTAAGGAGAGTCAACATGACTCTCCCGTGGGCTCTCGCCGAATGACTCATCCATACCCACTAAAAAACCTCCTGAAATTCAATATATCAAAACATAAAAAGCGGGAAAAGAGACAACAATTTACTAAACCATTATAAAACCGAAAACAAAGAAAGATGTAAATTTAGAGACAAAAAAAGAAAAAAAGATTTAAATCCAACCCTCCCGAGAACTTGTGGGAGGAGCCCCGATTCGTTTATGGAATGGCATACAAATAAAGATCAAATACTGTTCCAAAGGACACATTCGTAACGGAATCTAATAAGGCATATCAAAATCGGTTCATTTTGTCCAAGTATAACGTCCAAACTGTTGGGTAGATTATGTCTCCATCGACTGATACTATATTTGAGACAATCCAAAAGAAAGTGTTCCTTGGTAAGATTTGTGTTGCAAGTGTCACAGATGGGGGGAGGTTCACCGCGTAAGAGATGACCATGGGTTAGATAGCAGTGACCAATACGAAGAAGTGTAAGGATCACTTCTTCACGTCTGTTAACACAGGATGAAGACGATCAGGTCTTAACGGAGTCTTTTACCTTCCTTAGATTGAAGGCGCAATTTTGCCATTCGGCTTTCCATGAATTAAGAATAGACGATCTTGTGGCAAGCTTTGAATCTGACGCAGGAACGGTTGAAATATCTAGGACTGCCGTCTGTATTCCCCGCTTCGCTGCCTCATAAGCTTACCCATAATACCCACATGTCCAAGATCCCAACAAAGGACTATTTTAAAATTTTGAACTAATAGACGGCATATTAGATTCTGAATAGTCAGTGTAAGTATGTCAGAAGTGTACAGTGAAGACACTGACCACAGAGTACTAATAGAGTCACTGCATAGAACCACACGCCGGAAGATAGATGAATGAACTTCAGCGCCTCAAGGATTGCATATTCTCAGCAGAGTACACGCTGCAAAAGGAATGGAGGCGAAAAGAACGGGTGGCGTTATGACAATAGAAAGCAACACAAACGGAATCGTTCAAGACTGAGCCATCAGTGTACATGAACATATGATCCAAATAGAAAGATTTCAGTTCTCCGAAATGCTGCTGGTACACAGCAGTACGAGTATCCTGCTTTGAAAGTTGAGACAGCCGAAAGTCGATAGTTGGTTGCATGAAGGACCAGGTGAGGTGAGAAAGAGTGTATTTCACTGGAGATAGCATGATGCCATTTTCCTCCAGCAGATGTTTAAAGCGGACACCCGCGGGGTAACGAAGATCTTGCAGTGAACAAATTTTGGGGGAATGGATGTGATGGCGAGCAGGGTGATCTGAAACCCCATCAGTTTCACTCCGTAAGATCCAAGTAAAATATAACGTTTTCTGTTAAGAGATGGTTTGCCATCATTTACTAGTAAGCAAGGCGGAAAGCAGCAATTGCAATGCGAACTCCTGCATGATGGATACTGTTAAGGGGTCCGAGTGTCGATGGTGAAGCGGAGGCGTACATAATACTGCCATAATTTAATACAGCCCGCACACGACTTCTATACAGACGAAGAAGGCATGTGCGGCTACACCCCATGATGATGCACTTAGACAGTGAAGGTGGTTCAGGGATGAATTACAACGGGATTGTAGTTTTAGGATGTGCTTGCGCCAAGTTAGTGTGTGGTCGAATGCGAGACCGAGAAACTTTGGGGAGTCAACGAAAGACGTTGGCCCTCAAGAAAAAGTTCTGGATCAGTATAGAGATGGTATATCCTACAGAAACGCATGCATCATTACTTTGATACAGAAAAGCTGAAGCCGGTAGACATGCTCCACTCGTGTTAACGGTTTAAAACCAATTGCTGGACGAACAATAGAAAGTCGTCAACGAAGAGAGACACTTCCACCGGTTCTCGAACCACCGACGCAATACTATTTATGGCTATAGCAAAGAGAGTGATACACAGCATTGAGCCATGTGGGACACCGTTTTCCAAAGGATAACTAGATGACAAATGAGAACCGAGGTAAACACGGAATGACCGTTGAGATAGGAAGCTCTCCAGGAACAGAGGAAGACAACCTCGGAATCCCCACGAGTGCAATGTGCGTAGGATTTCGTACCTCCAGGTTGTGTCATAAGCTTTTTCCAGATCAAAGAAAAAGGCCACAAGGTGTTCTCTCAATACAAACGCTGATGAGATGGTGGATGACAACGCAACAAGATGGTCCAGCGTTGACCGCAGAAACCAAACAAGGTGACGAATGATCATTCTTTCTAACAATTTGCAAACGCAGCTTGTCAGAGAAATCAATCGAAAGAGCGACGAATTAGAACGATCTATTCCCTCCTTCGACAGTGGAATAATTATGGCTACACGCCATTGTTTTGGTAAGAGATGCTTTTCGTGAAGATAAACTAATTGAGGAGCACGACGGGACAGAAAGAGCTTAAGGTCACTTGAACGGACATGAATAACATTCAAAATCCAAGAAAGAAGAACCATGTTTTGATGTTTATTCGCTCTTTTTTCGACGACGACGATATAGTCCAACTTCGCTGTTTTACCGTCCCCGGGAGAGTCGCCCTGATCACTGCTGGAATGATCAGTTTCGGACATGTAAGGGCCATTGTGGTCGCTTCTCGGAGAACGTGAGATATTTTGGCGACTACGGGAAGTTGAGCATACATCACAAGACTGACTTTAAAGAGCCAGCTCTTCGGGACTTTGGAGAGTGAGTTCTCCGTCGAGGACGATCCCGAGATGTACGTCGGGGGTATCGTTTATCGGAAGACTTAGGTTGCTGGGTGGTAGTGGCAGTAGAAGTTGAGACAGATGTGGAGGTTGAAATGTGTATTTTTGATGAGTAATTTTAATCTTCGTTAGTATAATTATCTTACATCCCAGAAGTTCTTCTTTGAAGCCGAAGTATTGTCTAAACATGTCTGGTTTCCAGAGTCGCACTTCGCTGGTTTGTGCACTTCTTCGAAATCCAACTGACACCCAAAGGAAACTGTAGGTGGTTTCGGAGAGTTTGTCGCTGTTGCAGACGTTTTAGTCATGCTGACCGGATGTTTAATAAGGTAGCGACGCTTAGCCTCAGGGAAAGAGACCCTATCCGTGACTCGGATCTTTTGTATCTCTTTCTCCAGATACTTCGTGCATGCGTTTGAATTGGAGGGACGACTCTCGTTACAATTGACACAGCACGGACGCAACGAGCAAGGTGGCGACTTGTGTGATGGCTGACGGCAGGTCACGCTAACAGTGCAGGACGATTTACATCGATCGAATGTGTGACCAAACCTGAGGCACTTAAAGCAGAGGGTTCGGCATATACTGACGAACACGCAGTGTATAAAAGCAGCAAGAGATGCTCTCTGGAAGAGAGGGACAATCCATTGTTAGGACAAGTATGGAGGCGGGGACATAGTTAACCTGCACCTTCTTCTTAATCCTATGAGTATTTACAACGCCTTCGGACTCACAGAAAACCTTCAGGTCTTCATCAGACTCGTGTGCGAAGTCTTCGTGGTTGAAGACTC
>NNCF01127825.1:583902-601058 GCA_002313205.1 Laupala kohalensis | reverse complement strand
CGCGTTTGGCGGGACGTCCAGTAAGTCCATCATCTTGTTTTACACTTGTATCTTCGTCTTGTCCCACAAGTGTTAAAATGTTAGTCATAGTTTAAATGGTGAAATTGCAACTTATCACTGTTGTTCCTGAGAATTAGTATATATTTCTTGATATTATGTACGCATAGTTATGTTTCATTATCATTAAACATTACTTTTCCCGGACTCCCTGCACCACGCATGTCTTAAGGGTTCTAACGACCTTACCGTTGACGAGCTCTAAAGCCACACACACAAAATCATGCCTTACCTCGCTTACACATACTCATATTTCTCAGATATGGTAATTATTTTGTAAAAATGAGTGGTTGGATCATTTCAAGTTGTTGTATAATATTCATGGTACTTGTAATTTTGTAACCTTTGCCAATTTTACCTTGTTTAAAAAATTGGTTCACTTCCCCAATACTGTTAAATTGGTTAAAACTCTTATTTTCGTATCGTCAAGAAAAATAAATTTCCAATAAATTAAAATGAAAAAGGGAGATTAACGCAAACATAAATCTCAAATTGAATTTCAGAGAAATTTTACTTCTCTACTCAGTATAAAATATTCCCTCTTCATAAGCAAAAATTGTGTAGTTGATTTGAGAACATGAATGTGGTGAAAATCCTGATTCTTACTCCTTACAAATAGTATTTTCCAGAGTGTCTGATTAGCTCTCACCCTCCTCCCGATCGTCCGACCCTCCTCTCTCCCATTCCTCTCAACCGAGTGGGCAAGACCTCGTGCATCAATGCATCTTGGGCCTCACCCTGGAGGTTTAGAATTGAAGTACTCCACTATAAAATAAAATAAGAATATCAGGACCTCCCTTCTTGATCCCTGTGTGCGTACCTCGAGGTCATCTAGACGTTACCTGAACTTAGTCTTTGCGTTATCTCATACCACCTCAGTTCATCGTAGGTTCTCGGAACGCGTCTTGGACTTGAACGTTTCCAGCACAGACGTGACTTATCGGAACCTATATTCGAGGCTGCTACATGCTCGAAAAGCAAGCACCGAAAACATGTCACTCGTCTTCCTTACCTAGCTTTACATTGTACCTATGCGATACTGATCCTTCTTTTGATAGCGCATCAGCGGTTTGGACTGTGGTCCGTACAACAGCAAGTTTGGTGTGACCGAAGGTTTTCCTTAGAATGAGGGTTTTCATACTGGATTCATTGTGTTTTCTCCATTATAGTCTGTTTCACTTCACTATAGTTCTCGATGAACTTAAGTCTTCTCCGTTTTTTTTTAGTTTAACCTCCTCCTTTTTTTATGTTCCACTTTGTCCCATTTATCTTGGCTTTCCATCATCTGTGTGATTATGTTGCCAGGTTGGAGATTTGCTTCGAATTCGGCAGCATTCGCAATGCGCACTGTTTCATATGTGGGAAACACGTAAAGCGAATGCTATGCGTCGTTTTGTTCTGTTCTGCAGTTCTTGACTGCTCGGGTTCATTCTTCTGTGCATACGTTGAAAGCAGGCTCTAAAATACCCATGTCCGCTGATGGCTTGCGTAAGGTAGTGGTCCAGTTGGCCAAGCCGTCGCTCGCACACTTCTCATTATCAGGGATCAGTGAATAACTCCATCGTCTTTTCGTATATGCTAGAGAGAACTATGTTTGTGTGCTGAGTGACGGTTTTTTGATTTTGCACATTAGAAGGGTTTTAATGACCTCCCAAGTTTGTCTTTCTGCCCATTTATGATTACTGTGTCCTGCTTGATGAGTGTCTTTGTGTCGGTGTCCAGTTTCCTAATAACTTTAGCCAAACGAGCGTTTGTCTTGAAACAGAAAACTGGTTGGGGAGCAATCCACGNCGGTGTCCAGTTTCCTAATAACTTTAGCCAAACGAGCGTTTGTCTTGAAACAGAAAACTGGTTGGGGAGCAATCCACGCAAAATGGAGGACATGTGGCGACCGTGCGAATCGGCACGTTTGATTTCTGCTTTGAACTCTGGAACAGCACTACTATACGTGCTTTCGAGCGGCTGTGCTGACCGGTACGAGGTTTGTGAGGAAGGATATGTTCGGGTGTGGAATAGGATGAGGTGTAGGTGTGGGTAGATGGGGAAAACGGGACCTGTTATCTAATACACTAAACCTATTTTGCGTCAAGAGTTGGGTGGTGCGTGTGTCTTTGGTCGAACCGGGTGAAGGACGGCGAGAATATCTAACTGTGGGCCAGCCGCCGTTCGTGTTCTTATTGACTTCTTCTAGCAAACTAATTGATGTGTCAATATAATGTACCAAGTAATTGCACGCCTTCTGAACGGCAAGTCATTGTACAGCTTTGAATGCGTTGAAGAGTGCAATAGTGTCTCTTATTGTGAATTTATTAGAAACTTGCCGACAAAAGCGTGTCTCAAAATAGTCTCGTCCTAAACATTCTCAATTTATTCCAAATATTAAAATGTTCTGAATTTATATGGTACTATACAAGACCATAAAGTACTATACAAGACATAATTACCAAGTCCCAAGAAGACTAACGTGTGGGCTGTATATAGTGTATGTAATATGTATATTATAGAGATAATGACTTCTACCTGTACCATTATGGTTTTACAAATGTATCATTTGTACGTATGTCACTTGGAAATGCCGCTGCTAAATATTGCCTTTATTTGTATTAATTTTCATCATTGGGATGTTGAAACTAAATTTCGAATCTTCGTGTTCGCGTGTGTACTCCAGCAAATTGGGCGGCGCCAAAGTTTGGGGAGAAGCCCCGCCACCCACACCGGTCACGAGCGAGCTATGGGGCGCGCCCATGGGCAAAGCTCGGGGTCCGCCTCCAGGACTGGGCAGCAAGGGAGCTGGCGGCGGCGGCGGTGGGAGCGGCGGCGGCAGCAGTAACGGCTGGGGCGGTGGCGGAGGACGTGGTGGTGGGGGAGCAGGTGGTTGGGGCGGCGCAGCGAGTGGGTGGGCGCCGCAGGCCTCCGCTTGGCTCCTCCTGCGTAATCTCACACCACAGATTGATGGTTCTACCCTCAAGACGCTGTGTGTACAGCATGGCCCCTTGCAGAACTTCCACTTGTACCTGAATCATGGCATTGCTCTTGCCAAGTACTCCACGAGGGAAGAAGCCAATAAGGTAAGGAAACTTTTAAATGCTTGTTCTTGAAGATCTTGTTTATTTTCAGATCTACATCTACACTTTGTGGACTGTAGGTATTTGAGTTACATTACATAATTTTGGACCATTTTAGTAATGTATTGTTACTGTTTTGAGAGAATGATATTGAGTGAAATCAGTAAAAGAATTCCTATATTAGTATTTGTTTTCTGTAGAATTTTGTAGTCTTATCAAAAGTAGAATCATGAGAGATTAATTGAATGGTTAGTTTAGGAACACAGTAAAATAAAATAAGTCCCCTCTGAAACTACACTAACCACTTACATGATTTGTTGTTTTGTTCAAAAAATCTTTTCTTCGGTGCCAGTTGTGAGGGTTAATATGAACAATTTGTTAGAAGATTTTTATTGCAGTTTTATTTTTGGAATTACCTTTGGAAGAATAATGAGCAAGTTTAAGATGTAGTGTGTTTATGCCTTGTAACAAAGATTTTACCCAAAGTGCATTGAGGTAGAGAAGATCTTCATGTTATCCTGTTGGCTGTTTATTCTGTTCCATGTCCTGAAAGTTAATTATTAGTAGTTTGTTTATTTGCCAAATTGTTTCCTTCAAAATACACGTTTTTGATGCGTGAATATATATTTTTACTTAGTAATAATAAACTTGTTATTAATCATAATTAGTTGAAGTCACTGATGCAAGCTGCTTTATCTCGATTTTTGAGAGAAATTCATTGTTCTCTTTATTGGTTTTGTACCAGCATGAAAGGAATGTGTAAACCATGGAGGCCAAGTTTTATCTTGGCCTGTTTTCTAATGAAATCTCAATAGAGAGCAAATAACGTATATTGGAATATCATATGGCTAAAAAAATAGATATGATAGAATTCTTGTTGATTTTTATGGTTGATAATTCTAGGTAAAACACTGGTTTTGGGTTACGTGTGAGTGGGCTCCATGTATTACATGCGTAATGTAACAGGGAAAATGTGTTTTCCTGGAATAATCAATAGAAATAATTGTTACCTCTCTGAGTTGTTTTATTCAAAGTAAACTTATTTTTAATGTGTCACGAGTTTCTAGTCTTTCTTCTAGTCTCTCTTCAATGAAATTAAAGAATGTCTGGATGATACATGTATAATGAGAAAGTTGATATTCTACATTGTGAAGTCCTTGGAATGTAATAAATATACATATTCACAATTATTTTACTGTTCAGTTGGGAGCATGCTTTTTATGGACAACAGGGATTAGGTTGTGTTTGGCTGATGATGAAGCTAATGTCTCTGGAAAGCATGCTCCAGGGTAAAAGTGTGAAGTCGTAGGTAAGATCATAATTAATTAATTTTAATACTAGTGACTTGCTGACAAGTTTTTGTTGTTTTCTTACATTATGTTGCTGGGGATTTTGCTTCATATTTTTATACATTTTCTTGGTGCTCATTTCGGTTTTTATCTGAAATGACACACTGCAGATATTGACTGACCTTGTGTTTGGCAACAGTGACTTCACTTGTGATGCTACATGATGATTCTCCAATTGTGTTTAAATTATAGGTCTCATTATTATTGAGATTTTCTAAAATATAATGCTTTTAGCTAGAGGAAAATAAACTGAAAGTATTTACTTTAAATAAATTTTGGTCTGCTAAAAAGTTTTTATGGCAATGTAATTTTTTTAAAGTCATAAGTTTATTAGATATAGTTTCAAGAAAAGTCAAAATGTTTTTATTATTATTATTTTTGCTATTATTACTACTACTACTAAACTATTATTCTCCAGTTTTCCTTGGGATAGAGGTGGATTTTTTATAAAGACTCGCTAGGCTCTTGCCTAGAGGCAGCATTTATTGAAATAATTATTTGCAAATCTAGTGTTATTTAACAGTTACGATTGGTCAACAATACTTTCCAAATGATCTATAGTTTAATAATAATACATACTGGTGAAATAACTTTTTTGTGTATTATTAAATACTGGTATAATGTTAATACTATAACACGTGCCGAACCATTTGATCAGAATTGATGGGATGATCCCTTGCTTGCTTCCACAGAGTAAATTAGTTTATTGTCCTCCAGGTGGTCAAACGCAGTCCGTATGTTTGTTTGTTTTACAATAAAGTGTATTATTATTATTACTACTACCTGATTACCCAGTGTTACCTGGAATTTTTCTTAGACTCTGGAAAAAATAAAACCTATGTATATTGTAAGATCAAAATACTTTTACTTACTGTTTCTTTTTTAACATATACAACATCCTAATTTTACAAAATTTATTACAAAACTTGACTATACATCATCTCGTTGGTCGAATTTTCATTTCTGAGGCATGACGCCACTGCACCATTTAATTAAAATTCTCGTAAGATCCAATAAATAAATAAATTTTATTGACAGGAAAACCAATACAAAATGCGTGTGACTGTGTGGAGGACAATAAACTAAATCACTCTGGA
The DNA here is from genome assembly GCA_002313205.1 of Laupala kohalensis. Classification (NCBI taxonomy): domain Eukaryota; kingdom Metazoa; phylum Arthropoda; class Insecta; order Orthoptera; family Trigonidiidae; genus Laupala; species Laupala kohalensis. Next base: position 595,490 of record NNCF01127825.1, on the reverse strand, counting down.
AGCAAGCAGGGGACCATCCCATCAATTCCGATCAAGTGCCTAAGGCAGAGGCGGATTCAAAAATTTCAACATCCTAGACAAGATAAAAAGTTAGCTAAGAGTTATAATACTAATTGAATGTCATCATGTTTGTAATTTAACACAAAAAAATTATTTTACATGTTCAAATTATTATCGAACTATAGATTATTCTGAGTATAGTGTTTAAAAATCATAAGAATTGAAATAACACTGAATTCACAATTTATTGTTACAATAAACACACCCCTAGACAAAGCCTAGAGAACCTGTATAAGAAACCCGCCTCTTACCCGAAGGAAAAATGGAGCAAAACCCGGGCCAGGACGGGACAACAGAATTAATGTACACAACCATGCCAATGTTGAGTACACACAAAACTAAATTAATATGAATCATAAGACAACAATCATGTAAGAAAATGGTTTTTTATTTGTTACATAATTTTTTTTAGAAGTACTTCAGCAATGGAGTGATAAAGTACAAGATGGATTTAACTTTTATTAAAATCAATAAATTCTTTAACATTGTAGAAGCACTGGTGCAGGAGGTAGTTCTTAACCGCAGATTTGAAGAGATTCAATTTCACAATATCTTTTATATTCTTGGGCAGGGAATTATATAGAACGATTCCCGAATGATATGGTCCTTTTTTGGCAAAGAGTGGTTAGTAATAAAGGTTTATAAGAGTTTCGGGGGTGAGATTTACAAATTATCCGAACTATCTTCTTATCTGAACTAGATCTAAACTATTGGTCAAAACATTTCTTATCTTTGTTAAATGCACAAAACAAATAATTCATTAAATTTGATGATGATTGACTTTTTGATCTTCTTAAATTACTCTTAAATTGAAGAATTTCGCAATTCTATATTTAAGAACGTTTTATCGATAATTTAGGTTAATTTTCGTAGCATATTTTCATACGTGTGCTGTCGCTCTCGTTTTTGTAGACTCTTTTGAGACAAACAATATTGCTGTTCATGGTTGTCACCTCTCTTTTTTTTATCTTGTTTATGCAGCATAAGCGCATATAACTCTTTTTTTACCTGATTATATCGAAATTTTTGTCATAATACATATCTATTTTTCTTATTACTCGTTTTGTAAAAGAAAGTTAACCTACGTTCTTCCTGACCATCTTCATTATATCCTTGCCAAATTTCATCACTATCAGTGCTGAGGTTTAGCTGCGATGAGGAAGCAAACTGACTGACACTTTGGCGTTTCTCATTTATATATTAATATGGATTATTATTTTAAGTATAATGTCTTAAGAAATCATTTGACATTTCAGTTTTTATCCTTCAATGGTCCATTAAGGACTTCTTTCTATTGAATCTAAGAGTATCCTCTGAGCCTATTCATTAAGTACCTCAAAACAATTCTTCAAATATTTTAAAGACTGTCAGAAATCACTAGATATTTGTGGGTTGGGAAATCACAACATGCCAAAGTAGAGATACTAATAAAATTAGATATGGCATCACATAGGTATGTACTCTTTAATGCGAAAAATTTCAATTCCGAAACAATTACCAAAAATTGTTTTGAAATTAGTTTTCTGATTTTTGATGGTGGAATACTATCTGCAAACCCTTCAGTATTGTGGATGTGCACTAGCACTAGACAATGAATAGCACAAACTTACTATGTATACTTAATAAGGTGTGAATAACATTTTATTCAGTTCATACACAAGTGGTGCTAGTGCATCTGGATGTGCAGGCAGTGTTGTACTAACTGATTCACTATGAAAGGATTTTTTGAAATTCCTTCACTAAAAAGGAGAAATAGGGTAAAACATGTGGTTTGGTATTTTTGCTATATTTCACAAACCGTATCAACTTTTTTTCTATGCAAAAATTGTAAATTTAAGTATCTAATTGGGTTTCTCCCATGTTTAATTTTTTAACAGGTGTGAAGAGACTGAAATGATTTCATGTTTATGCTAACTGCATCGTTAATTATTTTTGCTATATCCGCAGAATTAATGGCGTTCTCAAATATTTTATGTATAAATGTTACTCAATGAATTAACTAAGAACCAATGTTAAAATATATGACTTAAAAACCAGGAATTTTAGATTTTTACTTTGTAATGGGTGAAAATTTTGTTTGTTTAATTTGTGTTATTTCACTTTTAAATTCTTATACAATGCATATTAACTAAGAGTGGGGATGTATGCCTGTTCATAAGTATAATGTAAATGAAATTTGTTAATTTCATCATTTGTATTTTCTAGGCTCAAGGTGCTTTGAACAACTGTGTCCTGGGTAATACTACAATTTTCGCTGAATCGCCTGGAGATAGTGATGTTCATGCGCTCTTGCAGCATCTTAATCATGGTGCACAGCAGCAGGCTGGAGCCCCCCAGGGTGGGGGTGGGGGTGCTGGTGGTAATTCATGGGGTCTTCGTGGTAATTCAGGCGCTGGTGTTGGCCAACCATCAGGTTCCTCAGCAGGACCACAAAACAAAAACCCAGGTCCAGGCACAGATACTTGGAGCACTCCTGGTGCCGGATCCCAGCTGTGGCCAACTGGTCCCAGTGCTGGCTCTCTGTGGGGTGGCAATGGACCCCTGGATGCAGCCGGGGCTGACCAGCATCGTGCTACACCTTCTTCGCTCAATTCCTTCCTTCCTGGTGATTTGCTGGGTGGTGAGTCCATGTGATGTGGTAACTCATTCATGGGCAAGTCCAGTAGCAGAAAACTCAACACTCTTTATGAGGAGATGTATTCTCCCTACCTGTGATCTCAGCTGTACTGACTTTGTGGTTTTCCTCACATTTACAATATGTGCTGTACTAGTAGTTTAATGGACAGATGTTATAAAAGGGAAAGCATTTTAACAGATTAATTTCTTCATTACAAATATCAGACTGCACATTAAAAGTATTTATTGAAAACAGTTGCTCCCTTTGCAAATATGGTGTTCAAATCTGTATGTGTGATTAACTTACTGGATATGTATTTTACCAATCACCACTTCTAATGCGTCGCATAGCGCGCACCGAGAGACCCAAGATGCAGCTCGGCAAGTAACATTGACAAAACCTTGGGCAAGAGTCAAAGCATTGAATGCCTTGAAGGGTGTGGGTCAATTGTACTAGACAGTTTTGTATCTCTTGTGTCTCTCCAACTGTGCTGTGACTTTCAAGTGGCTTTTCCTTTCATGTAATGTAGAGATAATATAAATGCAAATTATGATTAAGGGTTTACTTCGTAAATTCATATTTTGTTCTGAAACAAGCTCTCTGGTAGAGAAGTGACTCAATGGTGCAAAGGAATGCTTCCAACCTCTGCTTTTGAGGTCTTGCTTAGAATGAAAATGTTTTTATTAGTATTATGAATGCAACTTTCTAGCAGGGTTGGAAGGATTTTCAGTGTTTCCACTAGTAGTGTGTAGTTTATAAAAATATTATGATTGCTAAGTTTAGTGCAACTTGTGATAAAATCAAATACTATTTTACTTTTATTATAATTATTATTAGAGGTACTATTAATATGACTGCATAGAATACATCTGTGACATGAATCTGACAACTACTATATTTCTTCTTCAGCTGTGTTCTTCTTGAATATCAATTACCCTATTATTTCTTCTTCTCTTTCTATTTTTGTTAGTATTACTGTTACCTCAATTTTCATATCTTTTCTTACTTTGTTTGTTTCATCTAAGATTATGACAGCTTGTTATGACTAGAGTTCTTTCTACAAGTACTATCAAATCAATTTTGTGACTGACTCAACTGTTGTGCCTATTATTTATTATCATCAATTTTTATGACTGCCAATTAACTATTACTGTTACATTGCATTAGTACTGCAGCTGCTGCTGTAATTTATTTGTTAAAAGTATTACTGCCTCATTTTCTCTTTTTAATCCTGCGATTCTCTTGCTTTTGCAGTAATTGACTGAAATATGGAACTAATTTTGTGGATCAAAGATTCTTGTTACGTAGTTACCACTACATCTGTGTTGGATTTTTTTGTTATTATTTCAAATATTTTTCTTACGACTCTTCCTCTGCAACAAGAACCATTTAACGGCTGCTACGAAGATAAGCATTTTAGTACCACTATAGCCGTTGTTACATCGAGAAAGACACCTCTATTACGCTATTCTATGTAGTGTGTTTGGTTATGATGATATTCTTGCTGTATGTTGCTGTGCTTATCTGTATTTTTTTCCTCTACCAATCAATTTAGAACCAAATTAATAGTGTTTTACCTAGCCGTAATGATAAGCTTAAGTCAGTAGGTTGTAAGTTCATAAACCATGTTATCCGTAAAAGAGGTGAATACTGCAGATGAAAAAAAAATAATTCAAAAATTAAAAAAAAGAAAACTATTAAAAAACTAAGTGCATTCTCCGGGGGATTATGTAGCCCTGTGCAGCTGCACATAACTGCTGCATCCTTAACTGAATGTGATACAATAATCTGTTGAACCTGTGCAAACTTGTCAATTTTTGTGAAGTACATATAGGATCTAAGATTTTTTTAATTTTTTTAAATTATTTGTAAGGTTTAGTTTGTGTTGTGCATGGGCTTGAGGCACATACACAACTTAACTGGCTGTTTTTGATGATAAAGTAACTGATATAGAGAGCTATATTATTAAGAAGTACATATTACAGTATATTATATCTAATAATATAAGTTTTTTAATGGAAAAAAAAGAGTACAAGTGTTCAAGTCAAATTTCATTTTTGTCTCTTGACCTCACTCTTGACTTCAAATCAGAGTTAGGAGGCAAGTAGGAAAGGAGTTTTTCTGGAAAAAGAATCCAGTCCATCCTTGCCTTTTTTTTTTTTTAATTTTTTTTGCTTTCAACATTGTGCATGTATGGAAATGGGAATTTATATTGAACGATATGGTGATAGGGAGAGAGAAATCTTGTGAAGTGTTATAATGTGTGAATGTTAGTGTGTTTGTGATGTTGCTGTGGCAACGTACCTCTGTGACCAAACATTTTTCTGTTAGGGAGGTTGTGCTCGAATAGCCAGCCATGTGGCATCGAGACACTGAATCAGCTTTAGTAGTCTTGCACAAGGGTTTCCATTGGGTAATGTAGCAAAGCCATTTTTATGAAGACATGAAATAATTCTTAATTAGTATTTTCACCAATTTTTCCAGTATTTTATGATAAAAAAGTGCCACTTTTGTTTTCTTTTAATAGTAATATTATTGAATTTTTAAAAAATCCATTAAATAAAGGCTTAATGAAGGATGAAAATGTTTTTCAAATGAAATGACATTTCAACCTTGTTGTGAAATCTGAGCCATATCAAGTCATTTAAATAATGTAGTGATTAAGTGGTTATGAAACAATTATGAGATATTGGATTCAATGTAAGATATAATGTGACCTGGAGGCAACCTGAGGAATGCCAAACAGATTACTATTACAACAGTTATTATTACAAGTCTGCCAAATAATTTTTAACATGTAGCTGGTACTGCAAGACTCTCTATTTGCTTAGTGGCTAGAAATTTGGTGGGATCTTTTTATTTTATTTTTTTTAAAAGGAAGTACATAATACTGTTATGTATGCCAATAAAAAATGAATACAATGACCAAATCTTTGTTTGCTCCAAAAGTGGATAAAGTAAATTGACGGCATAGTCTGCAAAGTGATTAGTATGCCAGCATAATTGGGTTGGCCAGCCTTACATGGGTATGATATTTCTTCCAGTGATGTTTAAAAATATATTATAATGCTGTAATTGCAATTTACAGATGAGTAATGTAAGTTCATATACTTGTAAAAAGGATCTTTAATATTCATTATAAAACCATATAGTATATAATATATATTAGCGTGATGTTGGCTTTTCTGTGTGTGTGCATGAGTAAAAAAGGTTTTAAGAACTTCCAGATTAGTCTTTTATTTTGGCTGCTAACAAAGCTGTGCAGCATTGGTTTACTCCACTCTTGTGATAAAACCTTAGAATTATTAACTTGGGTTTGATGTCTTATTTTGAAGCAAGAACTGAGTGAATGTGTGTGTCTTTCTTTTGCTTGGTTTTCAGTACTCTTATGGGTGCAGGCCTGCTGTTGTCTTTTTCTTGGCTTTGCATCAGAATGCAGGCATTTTCCTCCTGCTGGCTTGGGGGCTGCAGGTGGACCCTTGCCTTTATACTCATTCCTCTGCAGACCTTTCCAGTGTGTTTAATTGAATGTGCAACCCAGTTAGTCATTGCGTATCTCTGATTTTATTCCTATATTTATTGTCACATTCAACAGAAATAATAATCATATTAATAAATGAATAATGGTGTGGGATTTATAGTAATTTTAAGTGTTATCGCCAATATGAAAATGTCAGGATCTTGCATGGTTTGATAGCTTTTTTTACTTACTGTGGAAAAACTAAGTCAGGATGTATAAATACTGTAAAATTTATATAATTAACTAGTTAAGAAGATAATATATCCACTACAAATTATGGAAGTAGACTTAGGAGTGAAAGCGTGTTGTTGGGGCCCTTTGGGGCGGGCGCTTGCTGTTGGCAGTGCCCGCATGCGCCCGTTGCTCAACGTTCTTGCCCCGTCTGTCCATGTACGATACCAAAGAACTTGGTGGGAGGGACGCAGACGGGCGCACTCTGGCCTGTGCAATCATCTGTGTACCTAGACTTGATTTTGTGACTTACCGGCTTAACTTATTATTTAGCAGTAACCATGGCTGCTGCCTTGTCTGTTCAGATCTCTGTGGTGAGGGCTTACTAAGGTGTCTATATTGCTGCCGTTTGTTGAAATAAGGTATATGTGTTTCTGTGGTAGTGTGTGAATGAAATTTTAAGTATGTGGAGTGTGCATGAATGATCTTATAGCTCATTGTCTGCATAGGCAAGTTCCAATGGCAGTCACAAGCATTGCACAAATTAACAAAAAGAGCCATTCTCAATATCATGTTGGAGTATTACTGTGAAAACAGTACTTGCTAAGATCTGGTGATAAGACGCTAATTTTCTGCCTCCGACAGAATAATTTTGTGCATATGAATGGTTAAATATTTGTCAGACAAAAGTATTAATGAATGTGTTCCTTGCCAGCAGACAGAAATAACAAAGCAAGTGGCTGACTTGTAGAATTTGTGCCTTATGGATGACTGGACAGGCGATGCGCAAGCATATTATGCGCTCCCACCCGCCACCATCCGCTGTCATTGCTAACAATAATGCAGATAAATACAATATTGAGTGGCCTTAAGACTAAGAAGCTCCTTGTGTGTTGCACTTCATAACGAATTCAATGCAGAAGATCTCAAACAAAATTTCCTTATCTACATATCCTGTTCTCACCGACCATGCCAGAGCATATCAGCGGATTCTTGCACCTATACGCTTATATGAAAAGGAGAGGTGTGTCCGCGAGCTTGGCATTCTCCAGTTCATTAAAAATCTTTCCAATGTGATATTCCAGAGCACCAACGTGTCGCTTTCCTGTTCAGCAAAATGTAGATATTGCTGGCCAGAGTTGCAGATGGAATGACATAACAGTTCTGCATGATGAAGAGTGATCAGTCTAGTACCTGACGTAATAAACATTCTTTTGAACAAGTTATTGAATTCCTAATTAATTGGTGTGAAATTACAGTTGTCCTCGAGATGTTCATCTTTATTTTGGAAGACCTCACCACAGCTTTTCCTGCCAAGTACAAAATGTTCTTTATTTTTAGAAAAATTGGCAGCCAATTGTTGCAATAATTCAGCGTAAATGTTATTGTGTGCCTCAAGGCTGTAGTGTCAAGATCTAAAGGAGTGAGTGAGTGAGTGAGTGAATGGATGCATGTATATTTGTATTAGGAACCACCTGCGTGTTCCCAGACCATGCTATGTGCTGCTAGCAGCCCAATTTCAAGTAAAAATCGTAGAGCCATCCAAATTGCAATATCAGGTTGAATGGTGCTAACTTCTAATTTTAAAAAATATGTAAATACTCTGTGGGAAAGTGCATTTGTTTCATGTATGGTTTACTGTTTGTAGTATAGAGGAGCTCATAGATGTGTGCATTGTTGGGTTAAGGGAGCTCCCCAGAATGCAATCATGTATCTATATGAAAGATACAAATATGGGCTGCTGGCAAACACAAGAGTGGTATTTTAGTTGTGTAGCTCATAAAAATGTACTGAATTTGTAGCTTGAAAATGTTTAGCATGTAGATGTGTAGCCAGTATTTAGGAGCAAGTGTTTCATGTTCTACTTAGAGTTTAAATATTTTGTTAAAAGGCAAATGAGCTTCTATTTGTTATGCATAATTTCTCTGTTAATTCTTCACAAAGTTAAAGTCATATTTGTCTGTTTATTGTGTAGCCAACTCCTGTCTTTGAAATGTTTGCTTTCAGCACACTTTTATGTAGATGTAACTGCTTCAGGTGAATTGGTTGCACCTGTAAAATGTATATTTTAGTTCAAGGGACTCTATATTTAAATTCTCAAGTTTTCTACTTGTATAATTGGACCGCATGGCTTGTGCGGTTGTTCATGCGCTTGGTAGGATTAGATACAATGGTTACAAATCATACTGTTTGGTGCTGAGGTGTGGTGGGTTCTGTCTCCTATTCTAATGTAAATTCTCTTTCCGTGAGAATTCTTTCCTCAAGGAAAGTAATCTGTTATGTTGTTAATCTGTTGCTGTTAGGAAAGTTTTGCCCTTTGCTGTTCATTTTATTTCTTGTAGCTGTATTTTTAGGAATAGTTATCTCGGATGCAAGTATAGACAGAAGCCAATATGTTATTAACACTGGGCTGAATCTCACATTCTGTTCCTTTTGAACACTGCACATCACAAAGACTTAAGTTGTTCTGCGTACGTGTTGTATGTGCCAAAATGTTCTTTTGCATTTGCCAAGATTTTAAGTTTTATTCTTGTGGAGAGGATATGATATTTCTTATACTATTTGAAGTTTCTCTATGAATAAAATTAGAACTGCCTGCAGTATTCATGAATATACCCTTAGTCAAAATAAAACCTTCAGTCAATTAATATTTTATTTATTTTTAGATTAATAATTACTTCCGAAGTTATCTTGAGGGGTGTGGCAATTTGCTATGGTGGTCGGGTGGGCAGGGTCTGTGCTGGGGCCCTAGTAACCAGTAGATGGACATTTTGCTCATGTGGGAGATGTGTTCACTGACAGCCAGCTGTATCCAGCAAGACTACAGAATTCTGTATGCTATTGATCGGGACTGATACTTGTATACACTCATTAGTCTATTGTCATGATGAAGTGATTGTTCATCATTGTTAGTTAAGGGTACATATAATTGTAGATGTCTGATATGTGTTTCAAACTATGTTACTATTCTGACAAGATATTAAGAGTATCAACCATGCAAGACTCCATGCTCCATGTGTAGAGAGCTGTCATAAACTGTATAAATGTAAAGGAACTGTTTGTTGCAGCATTAACAGACGGGGTGTTAACATTAATTTTTTTAATGTTTGCTGGTCACGAAAAATTCTTGCCAATTTTCCTTTAGTTGGGATGGCAATGATAGAAATATGTTGTTCCTTTCTCCTCACTTTTAAAGTATTATTAATATCTTCTCAAACTTTGCTCAGGATCAGGGCATACAAAAGAAAAGTATATCAGGAAAGTGGAGGAAATAATCACATGAATTAATTGTAATGATGTAATTTTTTGTTTGTACTATTTCAATCAGCTCAGACTTCTCATGACAGTGGATTACAGAAAAGTCCACCAATCGCCCATGTTCTGAATGCACTATGTGCTCAATTGCTGCCAACACAAGATTTTTTTTTTTTTAATTTTATTGCTGGTGATGTTAGCTCAACAGTTGAGGTGCTTGAGCTAGTCTAATCTGGCCTTAATATGGAAAGGCTTGTTGTAGTTATCTTAATGGGTATATAGATATATATATATATACATAGAAAATAAAGTAAGGTTCCTTTATGTTATCAGTTGATCAAAATACTCCATTTTTACACTGTTGGCAGTGTGCAGATGTATTAATTAAAGAATTGTGGTTGTGTTACTCTCACATGTTATGATTCCTGAAAATTTGAAGATAATCAGTACTGAGGGCAATAGTGTATGTTGTTATAGATTTAAACTTCCTCCATGGAAATAAAATGAATGTTTATTTTGGGTGTGTCAGGGGACCAGGGTAGGCAAGCCAAAATAAAAGGGTGATATTTTGTTCAAAATAATATTCTTAAAAATAATTTTGTCATAATTTGTTTTCCCTCTACAACATTTATATATGGTCTAGTAAGACTACATTAAATAAGTGCTTATGGATCATTTGTTTATACCAACCTGTAATGTAAAAGACCAGTATACATTAAAATAAAGTTTGTCGTAAGTGTCAGTTTATTTTTTTTTTTTTTACTCCCATTGCCAATGTAGAAGCATAAAAACTATATTCCTGGTAAATGAAATCAAACATGACATAACTAGTGAAAAAATTCATTCCACATTTGACATTTCCTGTAGAGAATTCTCAGTGGCCTCTCAGAGCTGTATTTTCAAATGTTACTGACAGGATGAGCATGATTAGGGTTTGAAGTATCGACCTTGGGGTATCAGTACCAAGTATTCACTGGTGGGGTTTTTCAGTTACACCAACTCCTGACTAGTAGACTACAACTTTGCAAGCATTCCATTTGTGAAAAAAAGTAAACTAGTCGATTGCACTGAGGAGGCAAGAAGAGCGCAGTCTGAAGAATTGGTAGTATCATAAAGAAACAAGAATCGCTCTGGGCTGAGGATGAGGATGAGAGTTGAGTCCAGGGGTACACCCATGGGGGAGGGGGTCTAAAGCTCCCCCCTCAAGTTTCTGTTTAAGAATCATTCTGTAAAACGAAAAAAAGAAATACCAAATCAAACACACAGAGCCTCTGATCAAAACAGATTTGTAGATATAGTATATGAAGGTTATGCGAATTCTCTGACCTCGAGTAAACTATTAACCTCAGAAATTTTTGACGAAGCCAGGTTCCAGCTACGAATTCCTCCACCAGGGTCTCTGTAAATCAACGTAAACGGGAAACTTACAATCAGCTCCCATTCCGGAGACGTCCGTCTCAACCTTTCAGGGGTCAACACTTCGTTCATGCGGACGTATTTGCATAACTTTTACACTAAGGCGACATTAAGAATATTTCTTATTCACCCAAATACATTATAACATATTCAGTATGCTCCCTCGGGTAGTCACTCTTTTGCATGTATTATTCATATCCTGATTTTCTATTAGAAGAGGTTTTTAATACGTTCGTTTCCATGCTACTGCTAGACAGTTTATTATTCTGGGATAAATATAACTAAATACTTCATTCAATTATTAGTAGTTCTTCAGCTTTAGTATGAAAGATAGTTGTTTATTCACGCGAAAAATCTGATCAAAATTCGTAATAAAAATCTATTAAGATACGTAATTAATGTATAACGTAAAAAACCTAATACGCCCTATTCCTGAGAAATTTCTCGGAGAATGTTTGAAACTATCAAAAAACACTAGTGGAGGGTTCGAAAAATGGAGGTTTTTGTGGAAGTTTAGAACATTTAATTGTTTAGTAATAAATGTACTTT
>NNCF01127825.1:541874-583848 GCA_002313205.1 Laupala kohalensis | reverse complement strand
CCCTTGCTTGCTTCCGGAGAGTAAATTAGTTTTTTTTCCTCCACGTGGTCATACGCAGTTTGTACTGTTTTTTGACAATATATTTATATTTAAAATAAAAATATTTTTAAACTTTACGGACATTTAATTTTAATATAAATAATTTCAATTCATTTTCAAGTCCTTAAGTCATGCTAAGATGAATAAATCGTTAAGTCATGCTGTGCAGAGATCTGGACCGCGGAATAAGCTGACGCGAGCGTGGGATACGGGTCGGGGGGTCTTCACATGTCTATCAAAAGACCGAGAGACATCGCCTTCGCGTAAACGAAGAAGTGACAACAGATACCTTCCTCTTTATGGTAAGATTACTCAACAGACGGTCGATCTAGAAAACAGCGTTGCACTGAAGATTCATTGCCGTTCATTGCTTTGCCTCCAGTGTATAAGTTTACTGTGCGTGATCAAGGTCGGAGCTGAATTTTGTATCTCTCTTTTTTTCCCATGTATCACCGTTCGGGGGCCTGCGTTTTTGTACTAGTGCTTTACCAGATTTGTGAGGAATTAATTTTACTGTGTTGACAATAGTTTTTGCGTTTCTTGTGAGTCATAACCTCTTAGATATGACAAGTGGAGAGAACTTTGCCAAAAATATTTAAAGTTAATGTAATTAAAATATTTTAAGTGATGTGCAAGTGTAGAGGATCATCTGAGCTATAGTCTGATAAAGCGTAAGTGCGTGCGGTGAAGGTAAGAAGAAAAACTCGTTTCTCGAATTGTTCGTTGGTATTGGCTTCTTTAATACGAATTTTGTTCACGAATATTTGCAGTCACGCACACCTATACTCGTTACAACTTTTTCTTGAGGATTTTCAAGGCCTACGTTTCTTAAAATCAACTGACATATCTGCTAAATGCCTCATCCTTTTGCTTTTTATATCTTTCAAGTGAAGTAGCGGACATATATCTAAGGTGCTTATCGAGTGAAAAATTCGATGAAACATAAGAAACCTCGAAATCTCAGTTTAGCATATGAATCTGAAGATATATGGAATCAGTATGGTTCTTTGAAAATTTTAAAAATCAAATAGTATTATTCTACTTTCCTAATTTTTAGCTGCTGAAATATAAATTAAGCTATAGTTATGCATTGTAATCTCATGTAAATGTATCCTTTATCAGTAAAATGGATGAAGATAATGAACATTCTTTTAACCTCATACACGTAATCTCGAGACAGTATCCAGAAACAAAATCGCGAGATTTTGACGGAAATATTCGTTTTTAGTGTCTCTGATACCGAAAGTTTTTTAATACGACGTGCGTAATACCGTATAGTCTGTAAAATATCGGAAGGCGAAACGCACCACCACTTAGTTCCCAAACGTTTTGATCCAGAGTTGCTCTCTGACATATAACCTTTCGTTCAAACCAACATCCTTACCCTTCGCGGTCGGGATGATTCGCCTACTGGATATTTCTTAGTGCAAACTATTTTTTATCGTGCAGGTAAAAGACAAAAAGCAGTTTTATTTTGGATTCTTTGTAAAATTTCAAGAAAAGTGAACCAAAAAATAGCCATTTTCAACCAATCACTTTCCCTTTATTTTATACGCAGAAGATTAAACTGTGATTCTCAACATCAGTATAGGATGCATTAAAATTGTTGCATTTTTCTTTGTAAGGTTAGTTTACGTACTATATAGATAAGTGCGAGAAAGCGTGTGCACTGGTTCTACAACAGGTTGTAATATGGAGTTAGGGTAAATAAGAGGGATAAAGTTGCGAAATATTTCTAAATTTTTGTGAATAAGATTTGAAAGTGAGTCAAAGCGAAGGTTNTTTTGTGGGGGGAGTCTGCCTCATAGGGTTTAGGGGGGATGGGCACCTCTGTTTATGTCCTATCGAACCTATGTTCACATTCCTCTAGTGCCCCCCTCCATAAATAAATCCTGGTTGAGTCCACTCAGAAGATTTGAATTACAAGAATTGCCAAGTAGTTCATTGTTTATTAACATTTTTTGACAGTTTACCTCAAAAAGCATTTGTATGATCAATAGAATTTTCTTATTTTATACAAAGCTTAAATGAGAAAAAAACTTTTTAAACAAATGGCATTAATTAATCATATTCTATAAATAGTTGTTGTTTACACGGTCACAGTGAAAGGTATGAATAGATTACATTACATTCGTGTCAGATGCATGTAACACATTAAAAAATATACATACAAGAGGAAGAAAGGAAGAACACTCATGTATAGGCAATGTTCATACATATTTAGACCAGAATCTGGCCACGTTACGGGCAAGTCGACACTCAAGAAGGTGGGCACTGCTTTGCTCCTCGCCACATCCACACGCTGAAGTATCGCAGGAGAAGCCCTATTTCTTCCTATTCACTCGACCTGGTGACTCCCGCTCGAAGTCTGTTAATGTATTTCCAGGTCGGCCAGCCCTCTTCATGCGCGGGTGGAAGGTCCTCAGATGGCAATATCCAGTCTCGAAGATGATTATTACGTGATCGCCAAATTTTTAGCCTGGTCTGTTGAACTGACTCGGTAAGGTCATCTGTCACGGAGGAAACACTTCCTAGATTTCAGGCGATGTGACTGGCTGCTATCCGTATAGGGGGTGGACTTTTGATGTTATTGCGTTGTTTTTCATACCTGGCAACCACCACTCGGTGGATATCAGGTGGCGCTATGCTGGCCAAGTAATACAGTGTTTCCAGCAGAGTTGGTCTCAAGGAACCTATTATAAGTCAAAGAGTCTCGCTTAAAGCAATGTCTACAAGCTTGGCGTGTCTAGATTTGTACCACACCGGGCAGGTATACTCTGCGACAGAGTAGCACAAGACTAAACTACTTGTCTTAATATTTGGCACTGTATGTTGTACCAGTCAGTTTTCGTATGATGTTTCGGTAGCAACTTTTTGTTTGGTGACCTGGCAGTGTGTTTTATAAGTCAGGGCTCGATCCAGAGTCACTACTAAATATTTTGGTGTTGAGTAGTGCTGCAACTGTGTGCCTTCCCATTCAACGTATAGTTTTCGGGAGGCATATATGTTCTTCAGATGGAAAGAGCATACTTGGGTCTTTGAAGGATTTGGTCTAAGTTGATTCTCTTCGTAGTACTTACAGAGTTCCTTTAGCGCGCTCGAGGGCTTCTCTTGGATTGTTTCAAAATGATCGGCTTGGACAGTGAGAGCGCGATCGTCTGCGTAAGTGAAATTTTCAATCCATTTTGGTAAACGCTGGTCATTTGTATAGACATTGAAAAGTAGTGGAGCCAGCACACTACCCTGGGGAAGCCCATTTTTCTGAATCTTCCGCTGACTTCTGTTCCTGGAATTCTACAAAAAATCTTCCATTCCGAAGTAAATTTTCAACTATTCGGGTAAAATTTGAATTTTGAGTTTGATGGTATAACTTGTCTGGCAGTAAGCTATGGTTAACTGTGTCGTATGCCGCGGTAAGACCAATAAAAACGGCTCGCGTAATTTTCCTTTTTTCAACGTCATTCTCTTTATGTTGTACTAACTTCAGGACCTGTGCTGTACAGCTTTTACCAACACGGAAGCCAGCTTGCTGAGATATTAGACCCGGTTGGATAACGTCAGCGATTCTGTAGAACAATCCTCTCAAAGACAAGGTGACAGAGAAGCAAGATGGGTCTAGTTTTGAGGGTAGCTTTTCTCATTTCCTGGTTTTAATATGGTTATAATTCGTGTTTTCCTCCACGGTTTTGGTAGATTATTCGTGCGCATACATTTGTCCATGAGGACCACCATTCACTTTCTTGTCGTCTTCCCGAACTTTTTGATTTGTTCAAATCTAATGTCATCGAGCCCAGTTGCTTTTCCATTCTTACATTCTTTTATTGCCCTGTTGAGTTCATCAAGGGATATTGGTTTAGAGAGGTTGCTGATTTCTTGTGGTATATGTCTCTGCTTGTTCTTTTTGTATTTCTGGGCTCTTGTCTTTCCACTTTTTAGCAGCTGGTTGGCAATTTGTTCTAACTTGATATTTGCGTGAGTTGGTGAACTGGTGGGATCGTTTATCTGCCGTCGTAAGAGTATCCATGTTTTTTGACTGCTCCCCATATTAGTTTCCTCCATGCCCTTTGTCCATTGTTCTCGTATAGATTCAGATATGGAACACGTCACTTGTTTTGCTTTTGCCAAAGTTTCTTGACTAAAAGGGTTTTCTTCAAAGAGGGTATGAAATCCTCCAGTAGGTCAATGGTTTCTTGATTAAGGCCTTGTATGTAATTTGTCCTGCATCCTCTAGGGATGGGTGTTCTAGAGCAAAATTTTTCTCTTTTCCACGAACTTTTCATATTCTTTCGGGGTCCGGTTTAATATCTGTGACCATTTCATCCACCAATTTTAGGAAACTGGGCCAGTTTGCTTTTTAAAAATTGTACCTAGTCTGAATCGGGTTCTCTGGGGGTGCACTGCAGCCATTATTTTTGGACATTAGTGGTCTGTTCTGTGATTTTGGGTTTGGGGAACACATTTGCTTAACACATTGTGGAACTATTTCGTCACTTAAAAACAGAAGGTCCGGATTGTAGCCCCTTTGCCATTTTTCACTTTTGAAAGACGGAGGCAGTTTACTTTCATTAATAAGTGGTCATTTATGTGATTCTGTCCATGCTAACAGAGATTCCACGTCTTTATCTTCTTGGGCATATCCCCACACGTGACTGTGGCTGTTAAACAGCTGACTGCTTCTGATTTTGAGAGGGAGGATTTTATGATTCTAATTTTGAGAGTGAGGATTCTGATTTGGATGGTGAGAGACCTGGTCTTCGGAATTATTGCCATTCGGTTCAGCTTCAGATGTTCGCGAGTGACTCTTGTACTTTATGATAGGTAGTGATTGATACTTAGATCATGGGCTCTAATGACCTCGATGTTGACGAGCCCTAAAGCCCCAACCAAAAAAAAAATATTTAGATCGACATACTGTTCATGATACATTATCGGAGACAGTTCGTTTTTTGTGGGGCTTTACGGCTCGTCGACATCGAGGTCATTAGAGCCCTAAAATCTTGTACAGGTAGGGAAAATGCAGTTACGCACTAAGGAGAGCCAAAATGACTCCCCGCATGTGGGACTCACCGAATGACTCAACCATACCCACTAAAAACCCTCCTGAATTACAACATACCAAAACATATCTCAAAACATATCATTACATCAAAACATTTCGAGGAAAATGAAATATACCCTAACCCTCGCAACCTACAAACGTCGGGATCGAAAAGAACAAGAGGTGCCCAAGGAAGGTCAGGAAAGAGAAAGGAAGAAGTCTAGCACAAGTGAGTGGAAGTAATGCCAGACTCAGCTCGGGGCCCCGAGTTTGTCATACTCGTACTTCATAGATGTATGTCCCCTGGGGGACGGAGAGAGTTCGTGAGATGTTAACTCCCTTTAGTTAAAGGACTTTTCGACATCGTCAATTTGAAGGTGCTTGAATATTCTGACCTCACTGAGTGTTTTGAGATCGGCATCACGTGAGCAAAAGGAACAAACGATTTTTCATCGAGGTTCGCTTAAGATGGCTTCAATCAACATCCGACGTTCGATGGTTTCGAGCCGACAGGGCCATCGCGACTAGTCTGGGACGGTCTCTGAGACGTGACGAGCAGCGGCGGAGAGACGAGGAGGACTAGAGGCGACCACGCCTCTGGAAAGACCGGGGTTTCCCACAACGATTGGTGCTGGTTACTGCTATTTGGTTAGGTAACTCTTTTAGAGGGCCCTTAGCGGACCCTCATTGCAATAATGTGTTCAACAGGTCGGGTAGTGTCCCAAGCGTGACCAAGATTCTGAGTGTAGATGTGTCATTGGACAGTTATGAGACACTATTTAAAGATGGACCTTGATAAAGAACACAAATGAGTCCTATGTTCTCAAACAATTTTTATAACAATTTTGTGTTAATCTAAGTGTTTATCGGGGTAGTTTATATTGCATGCTTTATGTGGGGGAGAGTCAAAGGAAGAGTCTAAGAAGAATACGACATCCATGTACTGTGTCAGTGTAATTAAACCAGTATTTTATGAAAGCTGTTTCCTTTAAGAAGGATTAATGTGTATTTCACGTAAATAATCGACCGAACCCAATCATCTTGCCATTTTAGCGAGAGGACATATCTTATCCCTGAGATGAACCGACAGAGTGTGTTAGGTAAGTCTCCCTCATATTTATGAGCACTCTTTCTAATTATTTATATTACAATTGGCGCCGTAACGTGAGGCCTGATCTTCCTATATTATATTTATTTATTTAACCTCTCCAATTTAAATATATTACAATTCTGATGTTTCTTATCTCTACTAACAACTATTTGGTTTTGACTATTTTTATTTCAAGTAAAATACGAAAATTTCCGTGAAAATGATATTAAAAATAAAATCCAAAATACGGGGCAAATGTTAAAATTTGTAGTAAAACAGAATTTTAAATTTTTAGTAAAAGATACATATTAGAAATGATATTATGAAATGTATTAACTTAAATTGAAATATTTTTACCTTATAATTATTTAAAAAGAAATATATAAATATTAACAAAGAACATCATATTCTTGATATCAATCCTTCTCTGTAAGTTATAGTGGATGTATGTCTCATTGTTTGGAAGTCGTTACATTGCGTTTCCTATGCTCCTTTTTTGTTCGAACAAATGCACCTCATGAACGTGTATATGTACGACAATGCCACATCTGACAAGGGCGAATGTAATTACATTGTAAGAGCTGACATTTGAGGACATGGGATTTCGTATTATTTCGACATTAATTTTACTTATTTCTCATTGTTAATTATATCTCTATAATAAAAAAATATCGGAAGGTCATCATATCTTCATAAGAGGCCACGTCAATTGATCGAAAAACTGAAGAATTATTTCCGCGATTACTCGCTTCAAAACCCATGAATCACTTTCAAAATCCGTAACAATATTCAGGAGACCAAAGTGAATTAGTGTGCTGAATTTTACAGAATTCTCACTGTTAATTAATTATTCCGGTNACTCCCGAAACTCTTGTAAACCTTTATTCAAGGAATTAAATATCTTAACACTTCCCTGCATTTATATTTATGAAATGGTCGTGTTTTTTAAGACCGAATTACTGAAGTGCCACCCTTGCTTCATACGAAACAGTCTCGTTCACGAACACAGTACTCACAATAGTAATAATATTCATCGCCCTAGAGTGTCAACCACTCTTTGCCAAAAAGGACCTATCATTTGGGAATAGATCTATATAATTCCCTCCCCAAAAATATAAAAGATATGAAATTGAATCTCTTCAAATCACTTTTAGTAAATCTCATCTGGTCCAATGGTCTGTCTCACACCTTTCACAAGTTATAGCAAAATGATTCAAATCGTACGTTTCCCTGATACGTGTTACTGCACGATAGTCTAGCCTCTGTCAATCCAATTGTCACCAAACGTGGCATACTGGCCACATAGGACCCTCTATACACATCTGTAATTTGTGCTTATTACTTCCTACAGCTAGACCGTATTTCTCTTCGTCTTTTTCGTGACCTACTTTTAGCAGCAATAAGTATCTTTATGCATCGACCGTGTCCTCCATAGAGATTGGTACAGTCTATAGTACGGTTTTCGTAGTAATATATATCAAGGGGGTTTTTGAAAAACACGCGGTGCACGCTTTTTATATGGCCATATTCAGAATTTAAAGTTATTTTGTAAGTCATCGCGAATTGTGTTACTCTGCGATGAGCAAAAGATGGCAAAGACATTGATAAAAAGAGAGTGTTGGACAGCATTCCTCACAGCAGGTATTATGTTTATATTGGCTACTGCAAATGAAGTCACACAGAACTGAACCTGAGGGACACCGCTATTATGAAGAAGGAGATCCGAAGTATCTCTTACAGTTCTGTTACGGAAGGAACGCTTATCCAGAAAGGACTGAAACATCAGGGGAAGATGTCCTCTGAACCCCAAGCATAGAATCGGTGTAAAATGACATGAAACCAGGTATGGTATCGTAAGCCCTTTGAGATGTCAAAAAATATTCTGACATGTTGTGTTCTGACGAGGGCATCTTGAATTGCTGTTTCCAGGGGAAGGAGGTTGTTCAGGGTGGAATGGAACTTCCTAAAACCACACAGATCTACACAGCAGGTTATGCTTTTCAATATACCAGACGAGACGTCGGTTGATAATTTTCTCCAGAGTTTTACCAACGCAACTCGTCAGGGCGATGCTTGGATAACTACTGATGGAAATCTTGTCTCTTCCTACTTTTAGTAGAGGGATTAGCGTTGCATCCTTCCAAGAATGAGGAAATACTCCTTCGTACTATGAAGATTAAAGATATCCAGAAGGTATTCATTCGATTCGAGATTGAGTTGTCTAAACATCTTATTCTGTATGGAATCGGAGCAGTTGCATATCTTGGGAAGAGTGTTAGGGTTTCCACTTGGTGGAACGAAAGTCAAAAGTGGAGCTCTCTGATAATTCCCTCTTCCTCGCGAGATCGGGATCGCAAGTTTCTGTAGATGTTATGTCAGCGAAATATTCAGCCTTCGCATTTGCCATTTCTCAGTTGTTAGTGAGAACGTGACCCTGATATTTGAGTCTGGGTACCGGGCCTCGAGAATACTTTCCAGATATCTTTCGGATTGACTCCTATACTTAAGTGGATGGTGTTTACTTCTTAATAATACTTAGAAACTCTTTCCAGGCGGTAGTCCTGGATTCTTTGATGGTTCTGCGCGTTTTTGCTCTAGCAAACCGATATGCGGCAAAGTTTACCGGACATGGACTACCCTTAAATTTCCGCAATGCTCTACGCCTCACATGAATGGTGGAGTGATACGCGTCGTTCCACCAGGGGACATGAGGTCTTCACGCAAATTGATGTTTTTGGAATGGATTCTTCAGTGGCGTTATGAAACGCCTGGTTCAGATGGTTGACTTTTTGTTGGACACTTCTCGTTTCTCTGAAAACAGTCAGAGAGCGGTACAGTGTCCAGTTAGCTTCTTTGAGAATCCATTTCTGAGGGTTGCATTCGGGAACTGTTGCACGTTGGTGCGAGGACAACTAGACAGGGTGATGGTCGCTACCATGCAGATCATTTTCTACCTTCGATTGGAAGATATCAACAACTTCAGGAGAACAAATTGACAGGTCTATGACAGTCCAGTACCTCGTGGCAAACGCAAAGTGGGTCATCTCCCCGGTGTTCAGTATACATAGTTCAGAAAATGGTCAAGGGATCTGGTGAATTAAATCCCTTAGGAAAGTCTTCGAGGAATTTCGTGTCGATAGAAGATAAATTGACATTTGGTCATTGTTGGTACGCTGTGAATTTTAACTGATATAGCCTGGAGTGAGTTATGTAGAAGAACGGGTGAAGAGAGGACTATTCTGTCAAACACGGCTACTCCACCTTTAGCTCGCTCTCTCGTGGTGTCATCGTATCTGAAGTTGATGTATCCCCGCAGAGAGGGAGAGTGCTTTGGTAAAAGGTGTGTCTCTTGCAGGCAAATGCATATCGCATTGTGACGCGCTGAGAGCTTTAGCTCCTCACGTTGAGTTCTATAGGCATGAATTTTTCTCTGAAGTATGGCAGCCATGAATATTTCGGACCTCCTGGGTCTGGCTTCTGACGGTATTTCCGCATTATCTTCCGATAACGCACAATGCGACCCGGAGGAAGAAAGTTTTTTATGTGTTAATAATAGAAAGAAGAGGTGTAGTCGGCTTTAGTAGCTTGAAGATCTTTCTTCCCACATTTGCACTGGTATGTGCACGACGTTGTCGTAGACATATCAGTGGCAGATGTCTGAATTGAAATACTCTTAATTTGTAGCGGTATGTGGCCCTGTTATTTCTTCCGAGCTTGACCGTGGGAGATTTCGGTTACCTTATTCTCCTGAGCTTTCTTTTCCTCATGAAAGGCGACACACTTCCTGCTCCGTACCGTGTGACTACGTGTGCAAATAATACACATAGCAGGCCCCGGGTATGAAACGTCGGGTTTGTGTGCCTCCTTTCCTTACTTGCCGCAGGTATCATGCCGTTGTGTGTCCAAATCTCTGGAACTTAAAACAGCGCAGAGGATTCGGAATATAGGACTGCTCTGGCTGGTTTAGCCATTTAGCTTTTCGACCTGAGCGTAGGACAGTCAAATATCGCGATGAAGAAGGCGGTCTGCTCAGGAACACTACCAAACTTCTTCATGATCTGACTGACCTGTGTCATGTGGTCAGCTTCCCATTCCTTGACAATATCTTCATATGACATGTCCAAGATGTCTCTGCACTTGATCACTCCCTTGTTATGATTATTTTTTTCTTTTATGCCTTTTGGGGAGGTTTAGGCCATGATGCCTGCTCTTCCACCTAACCGTTGGATATGGGTGAGGGAATTGGGAAGGAGAGATGTTGGGTTTCAGGAATACTTAAGTACCGAACCGACATTAGTCTGGAATAGGTAAGGGAAACCCTATTTGAAAACCACATATAGTTCGGTCGAGCAGGGTTTGAAACCACGCTCTACCGCTCAGCGGGATCGCGGCAGCCAAGACGGAACAGATGTCCAGCGTCATGGAGTCCCCGCATCACGTCACTAAGCCTTATAAAACAGGTGCGGCAGTTGCCCCTGAGGTTGTCCGCTAACGAGTGTTAGCCTCAACACTCATTCACCTCATCGGCGCGTAACACATTCAGGTTGAGGTTCTTTATAGAGGGTTAATCCATCTTCGCGTCTCGGCCAATGAAGGCATGATCCCCGCTCTTCGCAACACACAACTTTCCTCCACAGCTAATTGTGGTCGCTGGAATGTGCCCAAAGTTTACAGACTCCGGGAACTGATGGCGCTGTACCAGTCCTTCGCTCGGGACCGTGGTTTCGCCACGCCCACACTCAACCAAAACTGAGCCCCCTGTGCGGATTCACAGCTGTGACTTAACTATAACATAAATTTGGAAGTGTACCTATTTATTTCATCTCATATAGAATGAACCCACTTATCCACTTGCCGCGCCGATTGAATTTTCACTTCCGAGGTAAGACACAATCACGGCAGTGCAGCTACATTTCATTAAAACGCTTGTAAAATCTAAACTATTCGTTCAAATTTTATGATTTAAAGACATATTATCCTTGTTAAATACTTAAAACAAAGAACCCATTAACTTTGATGTTGGTTGAATTTTTCGTCCTAAATTTCTGTAAAATTTTTTACAACTATTTTTGATAACTCTTTTTCGATAATTTAGTATTTCCTCTATAGATAGACATATAGTGTCCAGGACTTTCTGTAGAACGCTATTTGATGGCAAACAATATAGTCCCGCATAGTTGTCATCGGTCTCTGCTTGTTTGGACAGTGGTAGCGAATATAGCGGATTTGTTCTCCGACTTCATCGACATTTATCGTCAAAAATCCTTTTATATCTTTCTTTTCACACATTTCAAAATTACAAGTTACTCTGTGTTCTACCCTTGCCCCTTGAACTCCTTGCCAAATTTCATCACAATCGGTAGGGATCTAATGACCACAATGTCGGCGAGCCGTAAAGCACCAATAAAAAAACAACAATCGGTTCTGTGGTTAAATCGTGAAAAGCTAACAAACAGACATACACACTTTTGCATTTGTACATTACTATTGAAGTAAGGATCACAGATAATAGAAGGTATAATCTGTGTATAACCTAATATAATATGTGGTAAGGGTAATAACACAACCAAGCCGAACATCAAGACGGCGTACGGCTCACTTCTTCCTCTTATATTGTGGTCCGGACCATAGCTGAGCACGTCTGCTTGATTATTTACAGACGATGAGTAGAATGATCAAGTAGGTCGTGTTACGCTGGATGCGAAATTCGAAATGCTGTGTGGTGTCACGTGAATGCAGCGCGATCAGCGCGATGTAGTGTGTGCTTGGCGACAGGTCTGTTCTTTCAAGATACTGTTTCTTCTTGACCTCTGTTCACTTCGAGTACTTACGTCTTACCAAGGTTCTCTAGCTTTTATCTACAGGTTTTATCCAGTGGGTAAGTAAACTGCGTTATTTTACTGGAACAATTGCATTCAACGCAGTCCAATAGGCACAATGATATACGAATGTACTTAAATTTTTCCCGCTGTAACTTATTATTCATTTATGCCTTTTTGTGTGCTGTTAATTTGTATTATTGAGTAAAATTTTTAAGCGGCATCTCAGAGACCCAGTAATGCCCCTTTCCGAGAAATGTGTTTCGTGTGAACTCTCATGTTACCCCTTCAAACGTAGCGAAGTTTTTAATACGATAGGCTATGTTTCAAAAGAGGGATATGTATTGTTCTTGTATAATATTGCTGAATAATATTGTATAATATCAACGTGATTTTGTTGTACAGTGGCAACAATACTACATTAGAACTTAGTTTATTCGGTTGGATGAGTTTTAGTTCTTAAGCTTTTTTGAAATATACAATCAGTACTTATTCAGTATATTGAATTAAATATTATAATGATTGACAATTATTGGTCACAAACTCGCTGATAGGACTATTATTTGTTATGAAAGACAAATTATTACACCTACCTGTTCAGTTATTATGTTCGAGGGAGTAGTGGCACATTGACCATCTACGTTGCAGCTTTGCTGTGTATACCACCCACATCTTTTTTTTCTACAACTGTTTTATCAATAATGTTTTTGGGTACTTAATGTTAGAACTCATAGTCTGTTTATAATGCTTATGTTTATTTATTTTCCTTCATGCATGTGATCTGGGTTTTCTAGTCTGGGCCTTTACCTGTCCCATTTCCTCAGGATAAACAAGGTTCTACTGCACTACAACATCTTATAATCAGTGTTCATTACTTTTCTGTGTAGATTATTGTTGTTGCAACCTCTATTGAAGAGAATGCTTCATTAATGTGGATGAGTGTTGCTGTTTTAAGTGTTCATTTTGCGTGGACAGAAGGTTGAAATTTAATGTGATATCAATCCAAGTTTTATTCAGATATTCATAATACATCATTAAATTTTGCCTCTGAATATTTTTTTATTACTGCATATTTTGTTTGATTATGATAAATGAGTCATGATCAGTGATGTGTGTTGTAATATTTTTCTTTTCCAATTCTTTTTGTAGTTGTCTTCCAGTTTGTTCATATCTTTGCTACAGCATTTTGTTTGTACCTTCATTAATTATGTTATGAAATATTAAGCCTAGAAAAGTTATATAGAAATGATAATTTCTCTGAAATTATTTTGAAATGAGAATAAGTGTTTCTACGAGGGAATTAGTAATTGAAGATTCTTTGGTATAGAAACACAAATTGCATTTCTCTGTTTTCAATACATTTGACTAATTCAAACCCAATACTTATATTTTCATTAGAGAAAAGACCTCGGGTAGAACTTTCACCTATTTTTCTTTACTTTGTAAGTAAGGTTAAATGATTAATTTTATGCATTCAGTGGCACAATCTGCAAAATGTTTATGATTACTGACCAAAGTAATAATTCGTGAAAAGTTTAGTCACTTCGCAAAACCACTTTAAATGACTTTGTCTATTTCTGCGATCTTTGTAGATTAGCAGAAGGTTTTGTACATGATACTTCTAAATAAATCAGTTTTGGACTAAGGGTTCCAATTAACAATATTCATAAATAAATAAACTTAATTGTCAAAAAAGCAGTTACAAACTGCGTATGACCATGTGGAGGACAATAAACTAATTTACACCCTGGAAGCAAGCAAGGGACCATCCCATCAATTCCGATCAAGGGCTGTAAGGCAGAGGCAAATTAAAAATTTCAAAACACTCCTAACAAATAAATATAGTTCAGTACGTGTTATAATATTAGCATAAAACCAATAAATATGTATTTAATGAAACACAAAAAAGTAATTTCACAAATACATATTATTATCAAACTATAGTTTATTTGGAAAGTATTGTTGATATCGTAACTATTAAATTTGAGATTTATTATTTCAATAGATGCTGCCCCTAGGCAAGAGCTTAGTGAGTATAAAAAATCCTCTTCCACCGGAAGGAGAAAAACCCAACCAGGATGGGGCAACAGAATTAATGTACACAACCGTGCCAAGGTTGAGTATGTATAAAACTAAACTTATATGAATAACAAGACACAATTCAAGTAGATAGTTTTGAAATTGTTACCAGATATTTTGAAAGTACCACAGTAATGGTGTGATAAGTACAAGACTACTTTAATTTTTATTAAAATAAATAAATTCTTTTACGTTGTAGAAGCACTGGTGCAGTAGATACTTTTTAACTACGGATTTGAAGAGATTCAATTCAATAGCGTCTTTTATATTTTTTGGGAGGGAATTATACAGAATGATTCCTGAATGATACNGATTCAATTCAATAGCGTCTTTTATATTTTTTGGGAGGGAATTATACAGAATGATTCCTGAATGATACAGCCCTTTTTTGACAAAGAGCGGTTGACACTTTAGAACAATGAATATTATTACTATTGTATTGTATTTGTGAACAAGACTGTTTTGTATGAAACAAGGGTGGTGTTTAAGTAATTCAGTCTTAACAAACAACCGTTTTATAAATATAAATACAGAGAAGTGTTCAAATATTTAATTCTGTAAATAATAGTTTACAAGAGTTTCAGATGTTTGTTAAATAAAGAAAAGACAGAATATATCCTGTTTAAATTTAAATCCTTTTTTACCACTTACAACGATAAAAAACCCTCAATGATTTGATGTTAAATTTAATGGTGTTATAATTCAACAACTAGTCATACAAAATTTTTAAGTATACACATTGATTCAAATTTAAGATGGGATTATCAGAACAAAGTGTTATACAAAATTTTACTACTATTAACGTCCATTATATAACCAAAATAAATGAATAATTTAAGACTTACAACCTTATGATGAACAAATACTATTTCTTTAGTGCTTTAATTGTTCAATTGTTCTTTTGTTTTATGCTATAATTAGTCACACCTGATGAAGACTTAAACCTAAATTTGAAACGTTTTATTAATGTTCTTCAAAGCACTAAATAAATGGTCCTAGTCTATCATAAGGTCGTAAGTCTTAAATTATTTATTTATTTTGGTTATACAAAATGTGTAGCTAATATATATTTGTTATTAAAAAATTAACTAAAATAGTAACTTACAATTGATCATTCCAAGTTTATTATGCTTCGGTTCAAACAACATTTTTGTACGGGTTGGCTCTTATGGAAATCAAATTAATTTAATGGAAAAGTACAAAAATGAATTTGAAAAATATTACACCTTATGTATTATCAAATATTACCCAGAATTCATGATAAAATATAATATATTGAATTTACAAAATTTGTACTAGTTAGTGTTTATTAAACATAACGTTCACTTTTTGTCAGAAGAGTATGAAACAATTTAACACAAAAGAATATAAAAAATTAAAAACAAATTGAAAGAGAAAAAAAAGGGTAGATAAAGCAATTTGTATATCTCAATTTAGATTTTTAATAATATACTAGTTGAATTAAAAAACAATATTCCACACATTAAGTTCAATTCTTGGGTAAAAAACAGGCAAACTTGATTTAGTGATTATTGTGAAGTGATCTTTATTTGTAATAACTTGAAAATACAGAAAAGTGCTATATGTCTATTAAAAGCAGAAAATGTATTCAGTTTTAAGGCCGTAAACTGTTATAGGTAAATCAAACTATATTCAAATTCAAAATTAAAGTTCTCATAAAGAATGTTGTATTAGTTCAAAATTTTCCATGCTTGATGGAAATATTTAATATGTGCATGCAGTATCTTTTTAATTAGTTTGGTTGTATTTACAGTAGTTGATTCATATTTACCTTGAAGAATTATGGAAAATGTTCATCTTTGGAATCAATTTGTTAAAAACAAACTTTGCTTCTGAAAAATTACGTATTATTCATTCTTCTTCTTGAAAGAAATTTTGTTTTGTATTGTATTTAAATATATTGAAGTAATTAAAGAACTATTGATACTTCAGTATATGGATTGAGAATATTATGTTGTAATATACTTTTGTAATATGTAAAAAGATTTCAAATTATTTGGTCAATTGACCGAACGGGTTAAATTTTTCCTTTTAAAAATTCAACATGTGGCTAATACAAAGTATGTTTTTGTTTTGTTGTGTAGGTTCATTATGTCCCTCCAAGAGATCGAGTGCTCTGTCAAGTCCTGCATTATTTCTAAGAAAGAGGATACAACTTTACAAGATTTGAGAAGTATAGAATTTTTTAAATACTGAACATTTTTGTGGAAGTAAATGCTTAACCTATTCTGTTGTATTCTTGAAATTTGTTGCAATTATATACATGTGAGAGATAGAAAACATCTTAATGCTGCTGACTCATGTTGTGTATGTATAGGGTTCATACACTGCTTAAAAACTTAAATGAGTGATTATTTTTCAAATCCATTTCTGGGGACATAAAAAGTAGTTTAAAAGTCCTTATTAATGAAAATAGGTGCTTATGTATTTTTATGTTGGAAACATTCCTCTCAACTTACATGAGAGAGTATAAATCATCCATTCATCAACCCTGTAAAGTTCATTAGATTGTTATATGTCTCTCGAAAGCAGCCAGATATTTCCCACATGTGTTCATTCGTATGCAGTCTGAGAAGAGTGTGATCAACCACTTTCTTCTTCACTGATGCAATTTTTCATGTTACCCATGTATGCTTTATTCGAAATGATAGAAACTCTAAGGAAATATTATGTTTGGACAACGTAGTATCTAAGGAGTAGTTCCTGGAAGATCTAGCCAATAAGTTCTCTCTTTTAGAAATTAAGGAAGGAAATAAAGTATCTTCACAAAGTGAAAGGTTGTCTAAAAGAGTTGCTCTGTTTAGGTAATAAAAATACCTGTAAAAATTAAATTATTAATGAAAAATGAATTATTAATGAAATATTAACATGTAAAAACACAAAATTGTGGAATTAAATACAGGGTTTTTCCACCTCAAATCGTCAAGGACTTCACGAGTTTCAGTATTTCAGGAATTCTTTTGTACTTCTTCCTTTTGCTAGCCTAACTAGCAATGTAAAATTGTATATTTGTACCTTTAATACTTTTCGAGATAATTTTTTTTTAATTTATCAAGAAAGACGAAATTGATATTTAGCAGCAATGATATTGTTTTAAGAAATAGTTCATAACATTGGTAATTTTTTATCATATTACCGTAATTTCTCCACTGACATTTTCAGAAAAACCTGCGGTATGAGTTGTTTCTTAAAATAATTGTCACTGCTACTAAATTTAAATTTTGTCTTTTGTGGTAAATTAAAAAAATTATCAGAAAAACTATTAAAGGTACAAATATACAATTTAACATTGTTAGTCAGGATAGCATAAGGAACAAGTAAAAAATAATTCATGAAATTCTGAGACCACGAGTTTCATTTTCATTTTCTACTGGATGAATTGAGATTAGAAATTTGTTCGCTATTGGGAAGTTGAGGCAGGGTGGTGTACAACTGGGAAATCCAGGAAAAGTCAGAGAGTTTTCTTTTTCTGGAAAAGTCAGAGAATTTTCTGTTTCCGGAAAAGTCAGAATTTCCTCATTGCTCCATGAAAAAAAATTAAAAATGATAACTATAACACTGTTTCAATGATGGCAGACCTGAAACCTACTTTCATCAGTCTGTCATTCTAATACCATGCTTTCTATGTCATGCTAATACCAAGCTTTGTTTTATTTATATCTCTGATAAGCATCTTGTGAAATATAAATATCTTATTTTTTAATTTTTTATAACTGCTTTACTGTTGAAGAATGATTTATAAATTGTTGATAAATTTCTTTTATGAATTTAATTATTTATTTTTATAAGATTTCTCTTGCCAGAATGTTTGTTTCATAGTTGTTACAATAGTTTTTGTATGCATGCTGATATTGTGCGATAATAGTCAATGTAGAATAAAATGATGGAGAGTGGAAATGTGTTTGCTAATGAGAAGTGTCTGTTAAGAAAAGTCACTGTAATACCCTGAAAATTATGAATTACACAAGGGCCCTTGCATTACAGATACCCAGGTCATGACACCCACCACTTCAGAGTTTTATAAAATTAATTTCTTATATTACTGTTTATAAACAAACATAAAATTTTTCACGCTTAAATGGAATACTATCCGAGATGACGATGTGTAAAAATTTTATAAGAATTATATGTTTTTGAGATTACTGGGGCTGCACAGGAAACCTGGAACATTTGGATTAAAAAATCATATCTCTGTTGGGAATCCTCTTAAGTTATCCGATTTAACATTCTTTAATAACCAAATTACTATATTTTACTGCACAATTCAGCCAGGATTTTGACCTTCATCAGGTTTTTACATGAATTATGCAGTATAATAATAATATTTTATTGAACCACATAGATCATAACAATGATGTATGGCGAGTCATAGTACTAACAACAATAACAATAATATTTACATATAAGAATAATAACAATATAATAATTTTGATACATTTAACCATATTCATTTAACTTAGGCTAAGTAGAAATTAACATAAAATACAATTATTTTCTACTATTACAGAATATTAATATTTATTTAGGCTAGGGTTATTAGATATCTATGGTGGGAATTATATTATTTAACTTTTATTTTATTAATTTATGTCAAGGTCTATATTTATGCTATTTGTGTAATTTAATGTTGTTACATCTTTTCCTGCATCATGGGTCACCATTTGCACCTTTGTTCTAATGATTACCTGCAACAGATTGTATGTCATACACTAGTTATTGTCATTGAGGAATTCTTGTGCACTGTAGTAGAGTTTGTTGTAAGAATTGTTTGAGTTTTGTTTTGAATGGATTCAGTGTATTGATGTTTGTAAGGTTTAGTGGTAACACATTATATAGCTATTATGAGTACTGCATTATGAGTACTTTTTTGGTTAAAAGTAGATGTTATCTGTGGTTGATGGATATTTCTGGCCTGTCTAGTGTAGTGAACATGAACTGTGGAATTAAATCTGTAGAGTGGCCCTTTGTTTAGTAGATCCTTTTTTACGAAGTTCAAAGTTTCAAAAATGTGCATGCATGGCAGTGGAAGTATTTTCAACTTTTCGAATAATGGTTTACATGAAGAAAGTTTATTAGTGTTGGTAATTGTTCGTATTATTCTCTTCTGTAAACTAAAAGTTTGTTTTGTTTCTGGTGCTTGTCCCCAAAATATTATATCATATTTTAGAATGGAATGGACATTTGCATAGTATACTGTTTGAAGGGTATCTGTTGTGCAATTTGCTATTAGAACTCTGATGGCATAGTTCATTGTACTGAGTTCAATATTCAGTGTTTCTAGGTGACAGTTCCATTTCATATTATCTTGAATAGTAAGTCCCAGAAACTGTGTTGTTCATTTAAAGATTAGGTGGTTACCATTAAATTCGATGTTAGATGTGTGCTGTTTAGATGAATGAGGATTATGAAAGGAAACTATGCAAGTTTTGTCAGTGTTTATTATAAGTGTATTTTGTTGGAACCATTGGATTAGGGTGGCGATAGTGAATTTGGTAGTATTAAGTAAGTTTTCAGCAGATTTGGCACGGAATAAGCTGTTTGTGTCATCAGCAAAATGTACAATTTTGTGGTTTTTGATGATGGATGGGATGTCATTAATATATAGAAGAAATAGTATGGGTCCCAGGGTTGCACTGAGGATTTCCGTGAGCGACATGCATGGGCTGAGACCGGTGATGTTTTATTTGATTTTCATGTTGGTAGGATACTTGTACTATTTGCTGCCTCTCTGATAAATATGACTTTAGCCAGTTGTATCCTATTCCCCGAATTCCATAATTTTCTAGTTTACTTAAGAGAATTTCATGATTAATTATATCAAAAGCTTTTGTGAGATCTAAGAATAATCCAACAGGGATTTCTTTCTGCTCTAGTGCAATCAAAATTTCATAGAGAAAAGCAAATAGAGCTTTCAGTAGATCTTTTTTCTCTAAATCCATGTTGGTAGTCTGTAATAATTTTGTTACATGTTAATAAGCTTTTTAATTTGCTATTAAATAGTTTTCTAGTATTTTTGAGAAACCTGTGAGAAATGATATTGGCCTATAGTTTGTTACATTACATTTGTTTCCTTTTCTGTGAAGAGGTTTTATGATAGCAGTTTTAAAAATTTGTGGGAAGATACCTTAGGTTAAGGAGTTGTTATACGAGTGATTGAGTGGTTTGATTATGTACATTGCTATTTTTTTAATGACTGTGTCTGGTATATCTTCAATTCCAGAGGATGTTTTTCATTTTACTAATTATCATAAGGACTTCCTCATTTGTTTCCCTGATATTTCATTATTTAGAAATGTTACAAGTGTATTTAAATTTGTGGAGTTAAATATTCTTCTGTTAGTTACTATGGGGGGCTTTTGGGAGTTAGTATCAGTTTTAAGTGAGAGGATCTGTGCGTTATGGTCACATAGTCCCGTATCATATATAGAGGCAAGATAAATGTGTTTGCTCCTGTCAATTAGCATTTGGTCAATTATTGTTTGAGTGCTATTTGTTATTCTTGTGGGTTCGTTTATTATGGTTTCCAAATTAAATGATTTCATTAGGTGGATGGACTTTTCTCGTTCATGTTCAATGATGTTGTTTGTTCGTAAAAGGCCAATGTTCAGATCTTCGCAAATAATGATGAAATGGTTCTTGTGTTTTGTCAGTTTGTTAAGAACTGTTTCTAGTTTTTTTCTGAAGGTTTCAAGATTTCCATCAGATGCTCTGTAAATATTTAAAATAAATATCTTTAAAGCAAGGATTTAACTATAGTACACTCAGCCTGAGTCCTTAAACAAGTAGTTAAAATCTGTGTTTTGTCTGGATTATATGTTAAGTTTTGGGTAAGTACAAGAACCTCCATATGCGTGATGCTTAATTTTGTCATGTTTATCTATCTTACGGCGATAAAATCCTGCTAGATAGTACCCCAGTAGTGATGTGATGTTAATTTGAGTGTCTGACAGCCAATGTTCAGTGAATCATAGTACTGATATATGCCTTAATGTTGTCTCTAACTGTACCTCTAGCAAATTTATATTGTTTTTTTATCATATATTTCAGTGTAGAATAGATAGTGTTTTGTTGCTTGTCAAGTCAGGTGTAGAAGTTAGGGAATGTTATAGGTTCATGGGTTTGTTGGATTTGGGGGCACGGTGTAGGTTATAGGAAGTGATGCAAGAAGCAGGTGTACTGAGTCGGGGTTTGGGTGATGTGGATTGGCAGGACACCATGGAGGCATAGGAAGGTGTGATGGGGTTAGGGATTAGAGTTGGAGAGTTACAGTGAGGAGGAGAAGTGAGAGGAATGGATGTGAGCAAGTAGGAATGGGAATTGGAGGAGGATTAGGTGTGAGTGGTGGATTGAAAGGAGATGATGATTGGTTTGCAGAAGCAGGAATGGAGGTGGTTTCGGGAGGAGTATTGTGTGTACCCAGGATCCTTGTTGTAGTAAGCCTAACAAGAGTGTGTTTACCAGATTGGTTTAGGTGGAGACCATGTCCAGTAAACTAGTATCCTAGAAACATGTCATGAGTGAAATTATATGTTAGGCAAGAACAGAAAATAAAATAAAACTAGTGGAGCAAAACCATTAATAATCATATTCGCTTCTCCGTCTGCAGCATAGAGTGAAAAAGTTCTGTAGTGAAAGGGTCATTTCTGGCTTGGTCCTCTATATTTTGGTCGTCTTCCAGTGCTCTTTTCATGCTCAAAGTCGCTAGATGAACTTATTACTGTCTTATATTTGAAATTTGAGAGTAAAATAAACATTCAAAATAATATTTTGAAACAAAGAGCAACATATCAGTCTTATAAATATCGTAAAAGTGTTGTGTAAATGTAATTTCGTTGTAGACAGAAATTTATGTATTTTGTTGTAGACAGAAAAATATTTTCGTATTTGCAGTGCGTTTTCTGCTCTCTCATGTATTTGATCATTATCATATCTTTCATTTCAGTTTACTAACAGTGTATTCTACGTTAGCTGGGTCGATTTACACTGATAAGTATTGTTCAAGCTCTATGAAACGGTAAACAAATGTGTAAATGTAGCAGATAGAAATTATTTTACTGCGTCTATACCAAACTTTCAAGCGAAAAACTGCTAATGCGGATGTAATGCATTCTAATTCTACTTTACGTACAGAAAATTTAAGCAAAATTGTTGGGCCAGTTTTTGAGAAACATTCAAAAATGTTCTTTGACCTTCATGTGAAGTGCCTTTTGTGTTCAAGTAAAAAGAAAATTGAAAGCACGTGCATATGTTTGAAGTAAATTCTACCCTAAATATAAAAAATGAAAAAAAAAATTTACCATTCGGTCAGGAGTGCTGCGCAAGGACGGACAGATGGACGTCCAGCCAAAAACCACTTTTTCAGAATCGGGTCACCAAAACTGATATTTCCCCAAAAATCTTGTTGAATTTTTTTACAATTACAATACTTTCTATATACTACATATATGAGAAAGTAAAAGTAGAAACCATGCGCAAAATTATCGTGAAATTGATGAATGTATGTCCAATAATATCTCCATCCCATGTTAAATTCTAGGTATTATACATTCCCTCTTCCAGTGTTGCTTTATTTCGGACTCAAGTTCTTTAATACATAGATATATTTTATTTTCAAATGTTTGTTTAATATATATTTTAGATTCTTATTTTGTTGGTTAACTTTTTAGTTAACATACAAATCATTGTATACATGTTTTATAATATTATAAATGAATATTTACTGATCTAATAAATATAATAAGATATAAGTTGTAGAAACTATGTAATAAATTTTGTTGGCCGGTTTGTCTATTAAGATTTTTCAGTTTGGTCCTCAAGTTTAAAAGATTGGAGACCCCTGATGTAGATGATTGACGATGAAAGAAGGTGCGATTGTGTGACCTTACGCTTTGCCTTGCTTTATTTGTGTGCATGTACATGTGTCTGTGGTTCTAAGTATTTTTGGGAGAGGGTTTAGGTCCATGCTGAATCTTATAGGAATTAACGAGTCTCCCTGGTATATAATTTATTGATTTATTTTATTATACTATTATTTTAGTTCATTAAATTGCATTTAGCTTCTACAAAATTTAATCACTTGTAAGGTGGTTTCACTATGTAAATTAAATGATGTTTTGTTAAATTAATAATTTCTATTGGAACAAGGATTTTTAAAATTATTTAATTTTACCTATATTTGTAATTCTGTTGTACTTTGCAGAACTGGAATCTAACCTAACCTTCCTTTTCTTTCCTTTTCCTGTTTTGGTAAGCTTCCTGAAAAATTCCCATACTCTGTTTTTGCTTATTATCTGATTATGTTTGGAATATTTGGTCTATTTCATGTTAATATTTAACAATTTTAGAAGAATATCTTGAGCTGGTGGGTCAAGAAATTCCCTTTGCAAACTACGGATACAAATGCTTAGAAGATTTCATTAATAAATTACCGGGCTTGCAGTTGAGAAAGAATTCACAAGGACATCTTATTGTCTCAGCTGCCACAGCGAAAGCAGGTCACATTGCCAGCCTAGTGTCACGACAGAAAAATGCTTTGTCAAAAGCTGCAAAGGTATATGTTTTACTCTTCCCATTAGAACATTTTTTATGTATAACAAAACCTTGCATTGAATTCAAACTTTGATGAATTGAAAATATCTAAAATTCAAAATATTTTTTTCCTCATGAGAAAACCTCATAATATCTGAATAAATTTAGGACAATAAATTGAAGTTACTTTATTGAGGTTTTAGCTCTAACTTAAATTTTGAATGAGAACTCCCATACAATTTGGAGCCAAACCTGTTTTATCTTTATCATATGAAGATTTGAAATGTAAATCTGAGTTTTAATGCAAGTTACTTAACTTTGCATATTATTCCATACTTTTAAAAAAATATTAATATTTGTAGTTTTATATTGTTCAGTTTTTGGAAATAAACTTCCTGAATTCAAAGAAGTTGTATTGTCCCTTCTGTTTGGTCTTAGTGAGTTTTTGCTGTATTTTATTAAAATAGTTTCTTTTTTTGGGAGTTAAATTACCCCTGTATCTCTGTATCTTCTTAATCTCTTGGATCCCTTCCACGAGACGACTTTCGACTCTACTATAGTTTCTAGTGGATAGAAGTTCTGATACTCTTGCATTCGGTCGGGAGTTTACTGTTTTTAATAAAGGTTATGATTTTCACCATATTTTAAGTTTTCATGTTATATTATACTCCCAGATTTTAAGAATTGCTGGAAAAGAAATGATAGCTTAATAAATATTTGTTTTTTAATGATTTTTAAAAATTTTGTTCTATGACCTTGTATGGTTGTATTTCTTGAAATGCAGAAGAGGAGGATTGTATGTTCACCGAAGACGTTTGTGCCGTCCAAAAGACTAAGTACTTTAAACAAGGTAGAATCTTTTGACCAAAAGTAGTTTTATAAGAGCTGAGAATTATATGCTTGTACTAATATGCATGATTATTGGAAGTCACTACTTGGTTAAACAATTAAACCTTTAAAACTTCACCAACTTGTATAAATGGATGCATTCATGTATGCTAGCAACTATTTCAGCTTTTAAAACTCACCTCGCCTTACCAGCCATTTAAGCAATATGTAAACTATTAGCAGGCAACTACCCGGCATTGCTCGGGATTTGAAAAGAAACTTAAAACAATAATTACTGGACATTAAACATTTTAAAACAAATCACAAATAAAACAAACAAACAAATAATTACATATTGGTATTGTGAATTGATATACTTTACCCTAAAGAGGGTATTAAAACACCCTGTCAACAGGTCTGGATTTTCTTACTTGGTTTCACCTGGTGTTGCTCAGGGTATTTGTGTAGTATTCTAAATTCATTTGTTAGTTTTCATATTTCTCTGCTTTGTGTTATTAAATTAAATACCAGCAAGGACACCTATAAAAATATACAGTTTTCAGTATTGTATGCTAATATGTGCGTACTTTACTTACGAATTATTTTAAAATCCAGGCAGAAGGATTACACAATGCTTAATAAACAAAGCACATAGATAAGACTGCTGAATTCTTTGGTTTTTATTTCTCTTTTAGGTTATGTACTTGAAGACTTCAGTTCTTCACAACCTTTGTATAATTTTGCTTCTATGATTTGGTTGCATAGATTTAAACGTTCAGTGGATTGTCCACCTCTCCTTGCGCAGTCGAACACGTCACACGAGTCATAGTCAAGTCATTCGAGTGAAGATTCATACTAGTAACAGCTAATTTTAATTGTTTTGCTTCTCTTGTAATTCATCAATATTAACCATACTTTGCTTTTTTGTTGCAATAACCCTTAAGAAGAGTCCTTTGAAATTTCAAGTAATTTCATCTGTTACTTTTTCTAATTTCCATGCAACAAACATTCTAAATAATTAACTTTTATTAGTAAAGATTTAATATTTTGATGAAACACATTCTCTTATGAGAAAAGAATTTATTCTTTGAAAAGAAATTACTTTTCAAATCTTATAAATTTATAAGATTTTTTAAAAGCTTAAATTCTTCTATTTCTTT
The DNA here is from genome assembly GCA_002313205.1 of Laupala kohalensis. Lineage (NCBI taxonomy): Eukaryota > Metazoa > Arthropoda > Insecta > Orthoptera > Trigonidiidae > Laupala > Laupala kohalensis. Next base: position 558,246 of record NNCF01127825.1, on the reverse strand, counting down.
GGGTTAGCATCCATAAAGCTGGTTGGCAACAGCTCTCCATTCTTCGCGCTTCTCTGCTTTTCTCTTCAGCTCCAAGTATGAACCACATCCCATGTCGGTAGTTATCTGTTGTATGTATTCCAGATGGGACCTTCCTCTACAGTTTCTTTCCTTAGTTTGTCCCTCTATCACCCTTTTAACTATTCCTTCATGTTGAAGTATGTGTCCTATAAATTGTGCTCTTTTTCTTTTTAATTGCTTCAGCAGACTTCTTTTCTCTCCCACTCTTTTAAACACTTCTACATTAGTTAACCTTTCACTCAAGCTTATATTTAGCATCCTCCTGTAGCACCATGTCTCAAAAGACTCTATTCTCCCCTTCTATTGTTATCCTCGTTCTATTCAATGCATTTTTGTTGCAGACAAGAATTTTTGTCTTCTTTTTATTTAGCTTCATATTAAAATTTTTCTTTAATACTCTGTCCATGTGATTTAGTATTTTCTGAAGGTCTTACTCACTTTCCGTTACTATAGCAATATTATTTGCAAATCTAATCATGTCTATTTTTTCACCTTTAATTGTTATACCTACTTTTACCTTCTCTTTAGTTTTAATAGTACTTTCACCAGCTAAGCTGGCGAAAGCACTTTTTGAATAAATATTTTACTAGTAGACAACACCACATCTTTCATTTATTCTTAAAGATGAATACTAGTATTGCTCACCAATATCCAACTTTAGTTCTATCCATATCACTTTGTATGTGGAGGTTGAATAAAACAGGTGACAAAGAGCACCCTTGTCTTGCTCCCTTCTTGATGTTTGCCACCAACTTTTCCTCTATTTTGTTTTCAATTCTCCTGAGGATAATCCTTGTAACTATTTTGGATGCATGTCCCACTAAAGTTAAGTACTCTTTGCATGATTGAGTGTTTGACTTCTTTGGTATTGGTGATGCACTTTGTAAAATCTTCTGGCAAGTTCCCTTTTGTTGTAAATCTTGCACACTAGTTTAAATAATGCCTTTTTCATGTTGAGCCCCGATCATTTGAATAGTCAATTACTTGACCTTGGCACTAGGAGGAGGAGATGTGGTCAGCATCTCACTCCAACTGGTTTGACCCCAGGATAGTTCCTGGTACTGGGAGTCAGTCTGGATGTTGAGGATAATGAAAAATCCCCACCTCACTGGGGATCGAACCCTGGCCATCCAGCCAGCAACTCAGCGCCCTACCCACTGAGCCATGCTGACTCCTTCGTTTGAGTAGTTCCACCGGAATATCATACATGCATGAGGCCTTCCTCTCTTTCACTTCTTGGAATGCTTTCATAAACTCTACTTACAAAAGTTTTCTTCAATCGTCTTAATCCACCTCATTCCCCTCCTCTTTAAAACGAACATATGACAGTCTCCTTTGTATAGTGATTCTAGGTAATTCTTCCATGTTTTTACAATTTTATTCTTTTCATAAATGAGATTGTTACTGATATCTCTTATGCTCATAGTTGTTGGCGTCTTATCGCTGGAAAATTTCTTCATATCACCGTATGCTCTATCCATTTGTCCTGCACTCCTACAGTTCTCTATATTTTCACAATTTTTTTAGGTCTTTTTCTTTATCCTGCCTTGCTGTCTTGTTTATTCGGTTCCTTAAAGTCTGGTAACATCTTTTTCTCCATAATTTTTGTACTTCCTTCTCTCATTTATCAACTTAATGACTTCTTCGCTTATCCATTCTTTCCTTTTCACCCTTCTTGTTTTCCCTATTATTACTTCTGTCAACTCTAGTATCTTTATTCTTATCTCATTCCAATTCTGTTCTATATCTGTTTGATCTTCTCTATTAGCAATAGCTTGTATTATGTTTGTTTCCTCTACATACCTGTTGTGAANTCTGTTTGATCTTCTCTATTAGCAATAGCTTGTATTATGTTTGTTTCCTCTACATACCTGTTGCGAACTATGTCCTCCAATTTCTTAACATCCCAATAACTTTTTCACTTTGTTCAATTTCTTAAATTTCAGTATGCAGCACATCATCACCACATTGTGATCACTATCTACATCACCACCTGGATAACTTCTTCTATCCTTAACTTGGTTTCTGTATCTTTCTCACACTGCTATGTAGTCTATTTGGACTTTCCCTTTTCAAATTCTCTTGCTTAACCATCTTCAGTAGTGTTTTAACATTTCATGTTACAATTCTGTTCTTATGTTTTTGTTTGTAGTACGTATTTAGAGCTCCTTTTGTTGTTCCCCTCCGGGGAACTATTTTGACTGGAAAATTTAACTGAATNTCATGTTACAATTCTGTTCTTATGTTTTTGTTTGTAGTACGTATTTAGAGCTCCTTTTGTTGTTCCCCTCCGGGGAACTATTTTGACTCTGGAAAATTTAACTAAAAAAAGCAACCATTTAGAGCTGCTGATTCTAGGGATGTCACGGAGGATCTTTAATGGGGTAGTTTCCTGATGCCTTCCCCATCATATGCCATTGACTGAGGAGTTCATCCATCTTTAGGGGTAGTTTCCTACTCTTAGGACAAGAGTGTGCTTTCTTCTACCCGCTCATGTGCTCTCCAAAGAGACCATTGGCACTTGGAAGAGGTGGGGTCTCCTTATACTGGGAGAAATTCTGTCATCACAGCCTCATCAGTGAAAGCAGGATGTATCATGAGCAGAGTGTTTGACATTTGAACGGAAGAGGCTATTGGAGACACATTCCATCTCATTCCATCCCACTTAAATTAAAAACCAGTACTTTCTACATAAACCACTTATTTTACTAATTAATTGTCATTTCTAGTTACTATTATTTATGAAAGGAACATCCAAAGTCATTTAAACAAAAACAAAGAAGATAATTTTTAATGATTTGACTGGCATTACCTGGAAGTACTATCCAATAAAATGCAATAACGCTTTATTCCAATATATTTCTGAAGTTGCTAAAATACATGAATGAATGTGCTTGGTAAACATTTCTGTTTATGGTGTGACATTAAACTGATGTATGTTATTTGTTCTGATCAGTTTTATAGATGAAGGTTTTATTGTTATATCAACTTAATCAGGGGTCAAGCTCCGCTTACTATTCGGGAAAGGTCCTCAAGTTATGTTCTAAAAAAAGTATTGTGAGTTTTAAATGTCTTATAAGAAATTATGTTGTAAATTTGTTGCGAACGGTACAAAATAAAATTATCAAGAATTTTAATTTATTATCTGTCAAATGAAAATTAATTTTTGTAATTAAGTGAAGAGTGTCAAGTTGAAACAGATCCAAATAGAGGAATGCCACTTGCATGATTCATCATTACATATAATTCTCAGCACTGGTTATGTCTCCCAGTATGTTCCAATTAATAAGAATTTCTTCTTTAACTTTCAGCAAGCAGTGACTCAACGGAATAAGAAACCACCGTTGGAGAAAAGTATTCAGAAGTATGGGAAGTCCAGTTCCCATAATAACTTGAGATCACAAGAACTTAATTCTTCTCAAACTCGGTTAGTTGATTATAATTGTGAGACATCTTGTGATCAAAGAGGACATTCGGCAGATGGAGAAGAATTCAGAGGAGTTTATGGTAGCTCAAGAGGATATCCTTATAACTGTGAAGGATATGGTGAGAGAGGAGAGAGATACACTCCAAATATTAGACCAATGCGTCCTGTTATTTCTAATTCTTCTTCGTCTTCTGAGAAACTCACATCAGTGGTGTGTGAAGTTCTTCATAGGAGTTCTTCAAAATCAAAGGCAAAACATTTATGTCATCCTTTCATATCAAGTCAGTGTAATGAAAAGAAGTCATTGTATAGTAGCTCTAGTGATCTTGCTTATCAAAGAAAGGATTACTTTACAGAAGCTGAATCTTCCGAGGAGTATCTGTATTCAGAGGTCAATAATTGGCGAGATGGTTAGTGTTTTTGTTAATGGATATATATCATATTCCAAATTCTTTTGTTTTATGTTTCTTTAAAATTTTGTGTTCTACAATTAACTTAATCTTTTGGTTCTTTTCTCTATTATTTTCATGCACATACTAGTAAATGGATTTAAGGTGGTTAAATCACTTCAAAATCTAAAAATTAATTTTAATGGTGCCATTTCAATTTTTTTTGTCACTCAAAGGAAATAATTCATGTTAAAACTGCCTCTATTGTGTACTATAGAGGCAATTAACTCTGTGCTGAATTTGACTTGTCAAACCAATTATTTTAGCGTAGTACTTTTGAAAGGTCGAGAAACCTAGGTTTACAAGTGACAAAAACAACAAACTGAGAAAACTAACTTTAAAGTTTTGAGGTAATCAATATTACATTCTACTCATCATATTAAGAAGCATACCGTATTTACCCGAATATAATCCCCTGCCCTCCCCCTTTTTTTTCCTTCGAAAAATCGTCCAAAAATCCGTGGGGGGAGACACTATATTTGGAGTTTAGGACGGGAAAACTTAATTATAAGTTCTATGGGGGGGGGAAGAGTTAAGTGAACACCAGCCGTAAAGGTAACATAACACAACATCAATCGATGATGAAGGCGGGATTTGATGCTCGTTCGAAGTGGAAACCGAACTGGTCCATGTCAAGGTATGACCGATTGCCGTGCCGACCGTGAAACACGATTTTGGCGAAAGACGGGTATCTTAGACACAACGAAAGTTGGGCGATCGAAGATTCTTCGACGATAACTTCAAACTATGCTCTAACTTATGCTCAGGCAAATGGAAATAAAAGCAGTGGCACGAGAATTCGAAATAGGACCGAAGTTCGTGTGGATCAGGCGATTTCAAGAGAAGTTGAACTGCTGCAGTTAGCTTTTCATTTGAAAATTCTAAAGATTGTACATACCAGAGAATATAGAAAAATATTCTCAACTGCCATAAATGAGAATTTGCTTTAAGAAAGACTTTGATTTTACTTAACTTCATTTTTTTTCATAAATTTTACCTCCTAAAATAAGGGGGGGACTATATTTGGGTAAATACGGTACTATGTTTCATTATATCAGGCAGTGTATCAGAACTTAAGAACATCTTATATTCACAAGTCTTATCACTTGGTTGTGTTTATTATTTTGTTTATAAAAATCAACTTTTGTATCCCCTGGATTCCAACTGCTTAGGTTAGAACTTAGCACCGGACGGAAATAACTATTTTCTTTAAACACTAAGTATTTTAAACTAATTATACAGACACAGTACATTTTTATTTGTATTAACAATTACAAATAATACATTTTCATTTGCATTATCAATTGGTAGCAATGGGCTAGCAGCATCAGACTTAGTGCAATCTGATTTTCATCAGTTACAAATAAAAATAAAGTTTTTCAGAAAAGAAAAAATGTTCAAATAAAAAAGAAGTTGTCAAATCTCGATACTAATAAAACTGTTATTATACATTAAACAAATGTAGTTAATTATGTCTTAAGTAACAAGCTATTAAAACATTCTTGTACAAAGAATGTTTCATGTGACATAATTATAATCCTAGCATTTTACATAAATCTACATCCTCGCTCTGAAAATTATGCAAGCTCTGTTGAATAATTTTTCCTTTAATGTCCATATTTAATCTAGAAAAATTAAATTACATCCTACTACCTCCCTTAGATTATTGCGTTGCACTATGGGTCCTCTATCTAGGCGGGTTCGAAGGAAGGGGAAGTAGCTTCCAAATTCAACTAGTCAGTAACCTACGGATTTTCATGTGGTTTCATTTTAGAGGACCCATATCAAAAGGTTCTGTCATTGCTTAAAAATGCAACACACTGTCAAACAACATTGTGCCATTAAATTCTGTGAGAGGCTTGGGAAATCTGCTGTGGAGACATTGGCCATGATCCAGCAAGTGATACGGTGTGAAAACCTATCAATGAAAACATTGTAATAATTTGTCAGTTGCACTTACTTTCTTAAAGGCTAACTAGTATCGGAAGCGGTTGCTTCCATCCTCAGCTTCTGCTGACTGCTGATGAAACAATCTTTGGGTAGCAGGCAGGTGGATGAATTTTGAAATCAAATTATTTTCAAATGAAACTTCAAAATTTAACAATATGTTCTTGANATGAAAATCTACTGTAATATGTCATTATATTATTATGTATGTAAAAAATATTAATATTTGATCAAACCAAAAAAACAAACAAACAACAACAACAACAAAAAACAAGTGCCACCACCACTAACTTTTAAATTTCTCCAAATTTGATGTGCCAAAAATGTTCCTTTTTTCTGATTTCTTTTTGTTTGTCCAATATGAACTTTATCATGATACTTGCAATTAATTATGTAAATTCCTGATTTGTTAAGAGGATGTACTTTATCCCTATTGTACGGCTTTAATTAGGGACTTAATACTAAATTTATTTTGTGGATATTTACTTTGAAATTTTTTTTGAACTTCTGATGCATGCCAGGTGAATAAGGATAAGTACATTTTTGGTGAACTGTTCCCTTTCTTGGCTTTTTTAAAGCGGTTACATTTTGTATCAGTTTTTGTTACTCAAAGCTTTTTTTATATCTTTATCTACCAAAGTTTTGAAAAATTTGACAGTTTGAACAATTAAATCATATTCCAAATTGAATTCTTCATCTTTCAATGAGGTCTTTACCAGTCTGTGGGCAAGACTATTTATTATGGCATGTTTGTGCTACATCGGATTAAAACCAAATTCTTTTATGTAATGATCAGTGTAAGTGTCCGTTTTAAATATTCCAAATTTAAATCTTTTGCCTCGATTAATAATTTTTTAATCCAAAAAGGGTAAAAAATTGGTGGTTTCAATTTACAAAGTAAATTTTAATGTTCTATCTTGAATATTTGTAATTTGTGATCATTTTCAATGTGTCTTATTAACAAAACAAAAGATATTGTCTCCATATCTGTACCTAATTCTAAACAACCACAGAAATGTCTTGGTGATATGAGTTTCAAAATTGCTCATAAATAAATTTGCCAAGAAAGGGGAAAGTGGATTTCCCATTCCTAATCCAAATGTTTGAAGATAAAATTTCTCATCAAATCTGAAGAAATCAAAAATTCGTGAATATTGCCAATTTCCATGTTCAAGGCAAGTAACCACTGTTTCAAAATTTCCAATAACTTTTCTTTAGGTATGTTGGTTTTTGGTAAAATTTCCAGCAAGTTGTCTTTAGGTTATTAATAGAGAGACCACATCGAAAGAAACCAAAATATTGTCTTCATAAAGTTCTTTATCTTCCAGTTTCTTGATAAGTTCAAATGAGTTCTTTATACTTAGTTTCAAATTTTTGGGAGACCCAAATATTTTACTACCAATCTTTTAGCTAAATTGTAGTTGGAAGCACCTACATTGCTGAAAATGGGTCTCATTTTCATGTGAGGTTTGTGAATTTTAGGAAGTCTGAGGAATAGGGAATTGTTAATTTTGATATCTCCTTTCTCTTTCCTTGTTAAGATTTTACTATTGATAATATTTTTGTTAACTTCCTGAACGAACATCTTAAAGGGATTTTCTCTTATTTTTAAATAATCTTCCAAATGTAATGAGTTCATACTATTTGCATATTCTACCATATCCAAAATAACAACTGTTACTTTTGTCTACTTTCTGATAAACTACAGGTTTCAATGCTTTGAACAATTTTCTTGTTCTTACGTTTTTTACCTGAAATATCAATATTTTCAATATCAAAAATTCCTCACATTTCCCCCCCCTATGCACTTTTCCTCCTCTTTTAAATTTTGAATAGCATACTCTATACCTACAACCTATTCTTTAAACTTCCCAACTAAAGTCAAACCAAATTTTTAAACCCAGATTGATGAGAAACTTCATTTTATCCTTATTAAACTCTAAACTGGATGAATTCACCACATTTTTTGTTTTGTCCAACAATTAGAAACTGCATTACCCTTCTTGTAACTACTTTTAAATTTAAAATTTTTCTAATACTTGTTCAGCTTCATACGAATTTGTCCCACTCTACAGGTGAAGATGTCACAATGATTTTCTTCTAAGTTTATTCTAAGTGTTTCCCACAAATTTCAAAGTTTTTAAATGTAGTCCATACATCTCCAAATCTACCCCACTTAATTTTCTATGTTTGTTTCTTTCAGTAATCAAAATATTTTTCTCTGCAGCAATTTGGTGTTCATTGTTGTACCCTGACTTGACATATTTTCTAAAACATTTTGGAACCACCTTGTATTTCATACAGATATTTAAAACTTTGTCTTCCGAAATTTCTTTGCTTTAATTTAAATTTAAAATACCTCTTAATATCTGTCTTAATTTTCTCCAATGTATTAAACTTCGAAACTTAATGTATTAAACTTTTAAAATGTATTAAACTTCCTATTTCCATGGCGGTGTGATCTTGACTGATTGTTGTATTTCTTCCGTTAAGACTTGTAGGCCGTAAATACAATGTAAATTACTTCGGGAATTCAGTGAAGTCACTACAATAAATTATTTAATTGTGTCAGCAGTAGCTGAGGAGAAACATAGAAGCTGCTTCCAAAACTATTTCATGTTTTAAAAAACAAGTGGAGTGTGTGGCCGACGAATTATTACTATAATTTATATTTGTCATTATTTATCATATCCATCTGCCTTTTTCTGTTATTTTTCCTTTTTGTTGGGATTTTTCTTTGAACTCGGCTAGCACCAATTTGCCCAGTTGACTTCTTTCCTATTATTTGACCTTTTATTCTGTTTTTTAATGCATGTTTTTTCAGATCATTATCGTATGGTTTGCTGTACCAAAAATTCCATTCAATGTGTATTGTCTTCATATCCCATTTCTCCAACTAAGGAGCTGAACATGAGCAATCAGTGTAGTAGAGTAAGTATAACTAATAGTATATAGTAAGTAAATATAAATTGCAGTATCCCTATCTGGCAAATGTTGTTGTAAATCTATTTAATGTAATGGCATGTTATATTGATTCTGTAAATGTTTTTCTTTACTCAGGTAGTCAGAAAAGAAGTATTAATTCCATTTTTCTTTTGATCAACTTATTGAAAAGTGTTGTTTGGAAATATGATCCAATTATTGTTAAATTAAGATTATATAGTATATACATTTTTGCTCACATGTAGGTATATTAATTTGTGTTTCCATTAATAAATTATTTACACCCTAAAAGCTGGGTGCTGAAACAATTACTTTCTTTAGGACAAATATATATGAAAGTAATGAACAATACGAATTTATTGAGCAAAAATTACTCCAATTGTAAAACTTGAATGAACTTCATCATTAAATATGAACTTGATAAATTATTTTCTTTAAATTTCTCACATTAAATTTGACTTTTGAATAACATAATGAAACGGTTAAGAAAAACAAATTCTCTCTTTACACACAGCTTTCTTGAATTAAATATTTGTGAAGGATTCCTTTCTGCAACTGGTGCCTTGCTTGTCCTTCAAATGTCTCGTTTTCACGCAGACATTAATGGTGTATTGCAAATCTAGTGACCTTCGGTCTCCGCTCCTCACAACATCAAAAGATTCTCACTTTGAAACAGTGCAGGTGTTAGAAAGGAAATATAACCACCCTGCTGGAGTTCATTGATCCTTTTATCATCTAAATTATCATGTACTTATGGAACACCACAACTTTGTAATGCTGCTTGTTATAATATCAGAGATTAATCTGATTCTTAAAGAAATTACTTAAAGTTCACTGGGACTGTTTGTGACACAATGTTGCGCAATAACTGCAGTGTCTATTCACCGTCTCAAAATTGAACACAAATTCACATGGAATTAACTAACTAACCATTTGTATATTGATTACAATTATAATGAATGTTCAAATCAATTATTAACAGGTTATAACTATTTATAATTTCATCATGTGCTTGATTATGCAAGTCCTTTAAACTCATCAAATCGTGGAAAGTTCTTATTGCACTTATTGCGTTAACTGAACAATAATGTATATTTATTAAATTTCAGTATGAAATATTATGATTCGTTAAGATAATCAGCATTACAAAGTTCATTACCATTGTGCCATGCACATTGCTAGCGGAATCTCACTCATTGATCAAAATCTTGAATAATTTTACATAAATATCCAACTTTATCTAATTAGAAGTCTCATAGGAACATCTAACAATTGTTCAATAAGTAAATTACTGCAATTCAATGTTATTACAGTTATACTTCACCAACTAGTTCCATGTGTTCCTCAATCTACCATGCTGCGAACGAATACTCCTCGCGTTTCAGTCATCTAAATCTTCTGAGCTGTCGGGACCGTCTGGGGCGGAATACTTCTTGTCTTCCCAATTTATGCACGTGATGCAATCACTAAGGAATTCTCTCACTTACTCCTACAGTGTGTGACTCCTGCTGTGTGCACATCTACTGCCTATATCTATTAGTTCCGGCTGTTGTACATACTAATCCAAGTGTCTTCTTGGTTTCATAATTGTTTCTACTCAAAATCATGACAAATACAAAAATTAATAAAATAAAATAAAAACATTAATTAACATTTCCAAATACACATGATTGGGACAGTATGTTTCTTCTACCTGGATTTGAAAATAATTTGTTATTATGTATGTATTAGCATACAATACTGAAAATTGTGTATTTTTGTAGGTTTTCTTAATGGTATTTAATTTTTGAAGATCACAAATGTGTTAATTTTATACCTTGAAAGAAGAGTAATATGGAAACTAACATGCATTCAGAATATTACATAAGAATATGAGCTAAAATGATCCATATCTGTTTACAGGTGTTTTAATACCCACTGTGGGGTAAAATATATTTTACTAATTTTTCTTTGAATGTTGTAATTTTTTGTTTGTTTGTTTAACTCTGCAAAAAAATATTTTTTTAATTTTTATGTTGTATTTGTGAATTTCCTTAAAATTCTGTGTGTCCAGTTAGTAGTTTCTTTTCAAATTCCGGGTTGTTCTGCTAGTAAATAAATAAATAAAGATAATAGATTTATAAATATTCTTGTTGAACATTATTTATTTGATTAATTGAACATACTGTATTTCTTTATTTATCATTAGTTTATTTGTAAATTTATTTCTTTATTTGTTAATTTGTTTTTTTATTTGTAAATTATTTTCTTTATTTTATTTTTATTTCTTTATTTATTTCATAGCTTAAGGCGAGGTTCGGATCATGAAGTTTGCTTTTCCTCCTAACTTTACAAATGATGACTGATGACTTAATTCACTGGATGTTACAGAAAGGAACAACAGACTAAAATGGTAAATGGAGACAAATGTCAATCATATATACCTGGAAGACTTCACTAAAAGAACCACCATTGGCAGTAAATAATACTGCCGGACAGATACTGTCAAATATCTCGAACTAGACTTTGACACTAAGAGTGATCTTACTGACAATGGCCAAACACTTGCAGACAGTGACTAAGAAAATAAATTCAAAGCAAACTGTTTTTTTTCCACTTTTCTGGAACAATATACTTGACACAGACCTTAAATGATTAATGTACAATACTTATATCCATATCGCTGCTCTGAATGGTTGTGAGGCTTTTTTCCATCCCTCAAATCAGGAGACACTCCGGCTGGCTGAAAATTGAGTGCTACAAATACTGCCCAACTTGTTACTACTCATAAATAACTTACAACTTCGATAAAGACATAATATTACTCCTTTCATGACTATAATTCATTTGATAGCAAAACAAATCCAAACAAATTATTCTCAGACCCTCCTGACTTATTCACATGTTACAAACAATAAGTGCAACGGATGATCTGTTTGCAAAAACGAATGCACATACATGTCCTTCAACTTCCTTCTCCTTATCTCTTCTCCATTGATTCCATATATTTCAGAATTTTGTTCTTCAGATTGTTGTTCTCCTTCAGAATTGTGTTTCCTAGTTGACTTACAAATGATATGGTATCGAACAATTTGTGAAATACATGCTATACAATGCATTTTTATATGCTTCTTCATTTAATATGGTTGTTGTTGTTATTATTAGTGATTTAATTTAAATACCTAGTATCAAATATTGATGTTATCATTAGTGATATAATTCAGATAAAATTATTTTATTTATTTTACTTTTATTTATTATTATTATTGTAAAAAATTTGTTAGTTAATTGTTTACTTGAAAATAAATAAAAAGGACACAAAGGAGAAAACTTTGGTTGGACTGCCTTCTCAAAATTTAATTACTTATTTCGTTAACACTCTCAAATTTGATAATTCTGAAAAAATTTATTTACTTCCCTGACTATTCAGGGAAGTGTCATATACGTACAAACTATCCCCGTTTTCACAGTTGCTGAAAAGCGAACCTTTTTTTGCAGACAGCTGTACCGAAAATTGACTCCTAGTTTTCTTTTCTCTGACCATTATTTGGGTGAATTGGGAAGGAGAGATGTTGGGTTGCCAGGGAACTTAAGGTACAGAACTGACATTGGTTTGATGTAGGTGAGAGAAACTCCAGCTGAAAACTTCGCAGAGTTTGGCTAGGGGATTGAACCTGTGCTCTCCTCTTCTTCAGAATGCTGGGAGTGAAGACCACCTTTGTTGTCTGTCTTCTTTCACTATGAATGAAAAGAAAAGAAACTAGTGGTGCGAAACCATTGCACATACTTTCTCATATATGCTTCTCTGTCTGCAGCATAGAGAGAAAAAATTATATTGTGAAAGAGTCATTTCTGGCGTGGTCCTCTATATTTTGGTCGTCTTCCAGTGCTCTGTTCATGCTCAAAGTCGCTAGATGAACTTATTACTGTCTTATATTTGAAATTTGAGAGTAAAATAAACATTCAAAATAATATTTCGAAACAAATAGCGAATTATCAGTCTTATAAGTATCGTAAAAGTGTTGTGTAAATGTAATTTTGTTGTAGACAGAATTTCTTTTTTTGTATTTGCAGTACGTTTTCTGTCCTATGTATTTTATCATTATCATATTTTTCATTTCAGTTTACTAACAGTGTATTCTACATCTGCTTGGTCGATTTACACTGCTAAGTATTGTTCAAGCTCTATGAAACGGTAAACAAATGTGTAAATGTAGCAGATAGAAATTATTTTACTGCGTCTATACCAAACTTTCAAGCGAAAAACTGCTAATGCGGATGTAATGCATACTAATTCTACTTTACGTACAGAAAATTTAAGCAAAATTGTTGGACCAGTTTTTGAGAAACATTCAAAAATGTACTTTGACCTTCATGTGAAGTGCCTTTTCTGTTCAAGTAAAAATAAATTGAAAGCATGTACATATGTTAGAAGTAAATTCTACCCTAAATACAAAAAGTGAAAAAAAAAATTTACCATTCGGTCAGGAGTGCCGCGCACGGGCAGACAGACGGATGACCAGCCAAAAACAACTTTTTCGGAATCGGGGGTCACCAAAACGGATATTTCCACAAAAATCTCATTGTTGAATTTTTTTACGATTACAATACTTTCTATATACTACGTATATGAGAAAGTAAAAACAAAGAAAATGACAGATGCATTACATGACATAACCTTATTGTTTAAGGATTAAAAAGCATTCAACATTGTGGTAAATTCTTGTTTTGAAAGTATTTTTTTGAAGAAGTTGCCTAGGATAATGATGAATTATAAAATTTTTCCTATATAAATGAATATTTTCAATTTAAAAGTTTATTGTGACTCTTGAATTCTCATAGAAAATTTGAATATACTGGAAACAAATCTGTGCAAACAAACAGTTTGCTTGTTCGTTATAGTAACTTGACACCCCTTCCCCCGATCATATTTGACATTGTTGATTAAAAGTTGTGTATGTAATTTAACATTTGTAGCAATGGCCTTGCTATGACTAAGAAGTGAGACAGTAATCTTTATTACCTATCTTATTTGTCAATGATTTTGTATACGACTCATATCAACTTAACATTATTAGATGATGATTTGTTTGTAGGTACTCAGGAAAATGTTGATTGCTCAGTGTAGTAGTTTTGTTTATTTAGAATTTACTATACATTTTACTTCCTCTGTCCATGTCCTGAACATAGTTCATTCACTGTTTGTTTAATTGCAGTGGGATGATGGACCAGTCATGCTGGATTTTCACCTTGTTGGGGACGATTTCCTTCTTCATTTTGCTTATGAATGCCTTATAGTCGATTGTGAATGGGAAGGTACGGAGAAGCATTAAATGATAAATTTCAAAACATTTTTTCATTAGTATTACTACAGATTAGTGATCTATTCTATATAATTTAAAAATTCTTAATTGTCTTGTTTGACGTAAATGCTTTTATTTTCAAGATGAAGATGAGGGAGTTATATCATGTGGTATGTGTGTTTCTGGTCAAACAATCAATGACTTCCACCTGCAGCTTTGTCATGAAGGGGTGATTGAACCAAGAATTGTGATGATGCTTGGATCAGTTGATATCTTACAGGCAAGATAATTTGAGTTTAATTACAAAATATTTTCATTATTTTAGTGTTGTAGTGATGAACAAGGCAGTTTCGTATCGAACTAAAGTGGTACTTCAGTCAGTTGGTCTTGACTAACATTGCAATTTCATCAATGAAAGTACAATTGTTCTGTACGATACTGTACTGTACTGTACTGTACTGTACTGTACTGTACTTCCATTTTCCGTAAATGGAAGGACAGTTGTACAAACAAAAAGAATAATTAATTCCAATAACAAAGGTTTACATGAATTGTGGAGGTGATATTTATTTTCTATCTGAATGATAGTCTTGTAGTCTGAAAGTTTGTATGGTCTGTGTTAATCGGGTCGCAATTTTGACACGCATTAGTTTAGTCCTTGCAATTGTTGCAAAGTAACTGATTTAACTAAATAATTAATAACAATTTGGGGCATTTCTTCTCTTTGTATGGTCATGTTTTTAATTGTATATTTTCGTTCTGGACCATGATAACAAGCGAGGTCCAGTTCTTTGTGGACTTAATCACGAGACATATTGTGAAACATTTTGGAGGGAGTAGTGTCTAGATATTATCTTGATTGTGGTATCCAAGTATTAAAAGTGTGGTTGAAGTGAAATGCTAAAAAAATTTTGGTTGATCCCGGAGTATTTCAGTAGCAAGCAAGAGTATTAGCCTTGAGTTACTGAGCTCATGTTTATAATGATTCTTCAAACATAATAATGAACAGACGTAAGAAAATGAAAGTTTTATGTACTGTAAGGCTTAATGTTTTAATTGTTTTAAATAAAATTAACTCTATTTTTGAGATTTATTGTGTAGTCTACTTTGAGATATTACTTAATAACTGGGACTTCAATTTACAATGGAACAAATTTTAGTGGGGATTTTGTATTAGGGATTTAATTGAAAAGCAGAGTGGTTGCACTAAATTTCTTTTAAACATGTTTCACCCTCTTTATTATTTTATGGAGCAATTCTGTGTGTTGAATCCTGATAGCATAACAACATTATTTACTTAGAATCTTCTAAGTTGTAATTTTTTTACTCTTAAGGACTCAGTGTTTTTTATGTGAGGATTTAATGAAATATATAGAAGGTAAAAGCTAAACCCAAAAGGAAAATAGGGCTGTGTGCTTAGTTGGTATAGAATATAAACTTCTGGTGAATCTGAAGTGGTTAAAATCTATTCAAGCTAAGTTTGAAGAGAATGTGTTCTCATAAAGTGCATATGAATATAATTAAGGTTTTAAGACAGTTAAGACTTTTTTGTGTCATATAACTGTTACATCAAGTTTCTTCCCATCTAAGTGCAATATTTTTAGACATCCATTTTCTTCCTTTTTTTCATAGGGTACATCTCTTCCTCAGATAATTAATGATATGATGGATCTGCTCAAAGAAATAAGTTCTTTAGTTGAGTGTGTTGTTTTACTTACTCTTCCATTTTTTGTTAACGGAGGAATAGCCAATCAAACTGTATTACATTTCAATGAATTTTTAAAAAGCCTTGACGATGGTTAGTATAATATAATCACAAGTTCTCTTTTCTTACTGATATTACTAATTGTGTCATGTCTTACATTGTTCTATTTATTTTCGTAGGATGTATTGTACGTGTTGTTGATGTTCACACCCTATTTAAAGCTAGAAAGGGATACGTAAATGAGAGATCTATTGAGAAATATATCAATTATAAGTGCTATGAAAGGTAGGTGGATGTTATGTGTAAATATTCTGATTTCACACTAACCATTTTAAGGTTAAATACTCTGTGTGGACTTTTGCATGAAGCAAAATATTTTCTTGGTATTCTGCTATGTTCTCATTTTCCTTATTCAGTATTTCTTCATTAATTCTGGATTTCCCCCCAGGGGACTTACATCTAGTAAGTATGTGTTTGGCAAACACGGGGCCCCGAGCTGAGTCTGGCATTACTGCCACATACTTGTGCAAGGCTCCTTCCTTTCTCTTTTCTGACCTCC
>NNCF01127825.1:487678-540913 GCA_002313205.1 Laupala kohalensis | reverse complement strand
ATAAGAGACAGGTATTTACCCGAATATAATTCCCCCCCCCCTATTTTAGGAGGCAAAATTTAGAAGAAGAAAAAAAAGTTCAGTTAAATGAACTTTCTATAAAGTCTGTCTGAAGGGAAATGGGCATTCAAAATTCCATGTGAAATGGTTGTCTCTCTGGTAAGTGTAATCAAAAGTACTTGAAAAACTAACTGATGCAGTTCAATGCATCTTTGCTCGCCCAACTTCCGTTGTTTCTAAGATGATCCCTGTCTCGCGAAAGAAATCTGTAACTGCTGTAACTGTAACTGCAATCGGCCATTCCTAGACAACGTGGATGAGTTCGGTTTANTTGATGTTGACTGTGTTACCATACATATACAGTTGTGTTTGCTTAACTCTTTATCATCCATGAAGCTTTGAACTAACAGCTTTCCTGTCCTAAACTTAAATATAGCCCCCCACTCCATGGATTTTTGGGTGATTTTTTTCAGAATAAAAGGGGGGACTATATTTGGGTGAATACGGTAATTATTGCATCAAGGTTAATTTCGCGATGAATGTTCAGCAAGACCAGTGAACCTTTCTTCAGTCATTGTTCTTCTAAGCCAAGTTTTTAGCCGTGTTGAAAAAGTTTGCTCTGCGGAAGCTACACTAATGGGTAATGTCATTAAGATCCGTAATACTTTATTAGTACTAGGAAAAAGATCTTGGTCACATGCATCAATAATAAGGGGAATTGGGAAGTTCAGGACACACTTCAACAATTCGCTTCCACTTGGCCACCCAAAGTTGAAACCACAACAACCGTAGAGACGGGAACATCTAGAAGCTGTTTGTACATAGCTGCTACATGGCTGACAAGTTTTACTCCTTTCTCGGGACAAAACAAAACTGTTCAGTTAAAAAAGATCCAACACATCTGAAGATAGCCTTTGATTAATATCAAACTATTATATAACAGAGGAATGTAATGCAAGGNCCCCCCCCCCCCCCCAAAAAAAAGGAATGATCATTCTTATAGTCGCACGGAGGAAAACGTACCTTTAGTCACGACTGCACTCTGTGTTATTCGTGGAGGCTTCGGACGCGAGTCACATGTCACGGATCAAGTTGCAGGAATCAATACATCTCTAACAATGAATAACAATGGTCTCCTTTCTTTCCTTTTTTTATCAGTACTTTTTATTTATTTCCTTTATTCTACTAATCCGAAAATTATGTATTATAATACTTTTAATCTAAAAGTTTTCGGATAGTACGAATGAAAAAAAAAATTGCTTTATTTATGACCAGGTTTCCTAACTTTTCAAGATGTTGAAAACTTCTAAACTTTTCTATAGGTATTGAAGGAAAATGCATTCTATTAATGAACATTTCACAATTTATGACCCCCGTGACCTCCCTGTTTCTAGCATTTTTAATTGAATTGTGTAGACAACAGTGGTTGAGTCATGTAAAATATTCTTAGTAGCTTTTCACAACTCATGAAGTTTAGTTTAATTTTGACTGTTACTATTGTAAGTTGTTATAGTTATTGTTGTTGTTTAATTTTGACCATTGTTAGTAAGTGTAATGGTACTGGTTATTACATTGTCAGTCGTTAGTCGATTGATGATTTGAGATGCTTTAATAGTTCTAAGAATTTAATAGTGTGCAATTACCAATGTTACTTCGGAAATAAGAATATGTTTAAATGGTAAAGATGTGAATTTTTAAAGTGTAAAACTAGTCTTGAGAAAATGACTTTGGAAATCTGTATAATGACAACTACTTTTGCTGAGTCTCTATTCTTTATACTATATTCAATATGTAAATAATAACATACTTGTGCTTTCTTCTTGTAAATACTTTTACAGAAAAATGAAGAAAAGTAACTTACAAATGTGGATTGGAAGGTTCATTTTGGCTTTCACCTTTGGCTGTCTGGATAATCTTTAATTAAAAACTGAAATGGTCCTTCGTATCTTGTCTTGTATTTCTTCCATATATTGAATATTGTATATTTTTGTTTAATTAGTCGGTAAAGTGTGTTTGAAAAGTTAAAATCAACACCAGCAGTTGCATCCATTTTTACAAATGTTAGAAGTTTGAAAGATGAAATCCTTTAAGAATAATACTCTGTTATAATCATGACAGTAGATGATACCTTTAAATTATTTTAAATCGTACATCTTCTGACTCCACCTCATCTGTTAATTCATTCTATTTTTATTCTTTTCCAACAACTATCTCAAGTGTGTTAAGGTCACCATGGTTTTGTGTATTACTGAGTCAATGTGACACAGTGTATGCTGTTGACAGCTTGACTTTTCTCCACAACTTGATTCACTTATACACTGTGGGTGACCATCTTGAACTCATGAATTTACCTGTCATATTTGTGATTGATTCAAACCTGTGGTATCTTAGGGTCCCAAATACAAACTGCTTATAATAAAAGATGAAAGGTACAAGGCATTTTGAACTGTCTCAAGCACTTTAAAAGAGTACAAATTTGAGCAAGTTAGAAATTACAGGACATAAATTCATGAGAATAATATAAAAATTGGGATATTGAAGGGACCAAATAAATAATGGTGTAATGAATGACAGAAATGTAAAAGTGAGGTGGTTATTAAGTGATGATATGCTGTCTGTCTGCATTCAAAAGATTTTTGTGGACATCTCTTACCCTTTGAGACAGTGTGATAACAATTTTTTCCCATACTTGATAGGATGTATGGTGGTATAAGATTGTCTTCCTTTCAAGTTTAGAAAGCTCTAGTTGGCCAGACATTCACAGCAGACCGAGGGTGTTCACATGCTTCAGCAATGGAAAGTAATTTTTAAAGTTTTTATCACCTATTTTGTCTCTCTTTCCCTCTCTTTATTTCACCTCCTCTCCTTCACTTATATATGTCCCCCTTCCCTGGTCACTCCTGTCTGTCATCCCTTGCCCATATCTCTCATTTCACTTTCCCCTGACAATTGAACACTTTTTCTCATTCTCTCTTCAACTTCTGCTTTCTCTTCCTATTTTCACTTTCATATCTCTTGTTAAGTCTTAGTACTTAATTTGTGTCCCTCGGCAAGTCCGTGTTGATCCGGAATGGCCTCTAAACTTGACGATTGACCATCAAAACATATCACAGTTCCCCAGTTTTACTGTTTTTTTCCTTGAATATTTCGCAGATTTGCCACCAGCACTGTGAACAATCCAAAAGGAATTACATTGTGGAGTCACTTAGGAAGAAGTATTGTGTACAATCGCCTCATTCAAATGTTACCTGCTATTAGCGAAGCATTGAAGCATTGAAGCATTCATCGTAGTTGCTTATTGAATGATAAAACAATGTAAGAGTTCCTAACAATTGTTAAGATTTATCTTTTCTAATGTTGAGAAATATTGTTTGATTATATAATTTTGTACATAAATATTAAACATTTAAAGCAATTATTTTATTTTTTATCCCTTTCCTCTGCAGTTAACTTTCAGTTATCAGCGATGGCATCATCGATAAACATTTTTAAGAAACTAAGCTCTTTGATTTGTTGCATTATGAAGCACATTGTGAAAAATGACTTTTTTAAAATTATGCATGTGACAATGCTTACGTATGGTATTATTGTGTTTACTTGTAATCAGTTTAGTTAATATAGCGCATTTCATGAGGTGTTTACATATGACAAATTGAATTTTCTTTCTTTTATATGTTGCCTTCTTCCTGTAGTAGGAATATGTTCAAAATCAGAAGCACCCTACTCATTTTCATTTAATTTAAACATACGGTACCGTATTTACCCGAATATCTTAGGAGGCAAAATTTAGGGACAAAATGAAAGTAACATCAGTCTCTGAAGAGAAATTCTCATTCTAAATTCCATTTGAAATAGTTGGCTGTAGTAATCTTAAGAATTTTAAAGGCTGTGGTAAGTATAA
Organism: Laupala kohalensis; assembly: GCA_002313205.1. Taxonomy (NCBI): domain Eukaryota; kingdom Metazoa; phylum Arthropoda; class Insecta; order Orthoptera; family Trigonidiidae; genus Laupala; species Laupala kohalensis. Next base: position 537,012 of record NNCF01127825.1, on the reverse strand, counting down.
TCTTAAGCTAACTGCAGCTGTCCAACTTAACTTTATATCGCCAGATCCACATGGATTCCGCTCTACTTCGAATTCTCATGCCGCTGCTTTATTGCCATGTGTCCGAGCAGAATTTAGAACTAGCAGTTTGAAGTTAGCGTTGAAGCATCTTCGATGTGTCGAAGAAACCCGTCTCGATAAAACCGTGTTTTACAGTCTGCACGGTAACTGCGATCGGTCAGTCCTACACGCCCTACAGGACCAGCGGTTGGACTCGTACCGATTCAGTTCGACCGAAATGACGTCACTTTCCGGTGCGGAGCTGAACCGTGGTATTCTGTAAGCAATTCAAGAGTGTTCGGTTCGCCGACAAAATACTCTTAATAATTTACCGAAGCCTATGTGGTCTCTGTACAATCGAGTCTCTTCGATTGTGCATTCAGCACGACTCGATGTTAGGCAAGTCCTTTGCGTATTCGCACGCATATTCTTGGAGGTGTAGGTAATTGGGAATGTTTTATTTCTAGGATGGAGTATGAGAGTCCAAATGAACATTCAACTGATGAACTATTTTGTATTCAGTCAATCCGAGGGTTTCACGAGCCACTTTCTAAGCACGGCGTTGCGAACGCCATCTCTATTTCATAGGACAATAAGAGTGGGTCAGCCATGTTTGTGTGACAACGCATGCTCTGACACGGAGAAGCGCATAAACCCATTTATAATACAAATCATATTAATGAAATTATCATGTTCTAGACACCGAAAAAACTATTTTCTCTGAGCGAAATCTCTTCCCTATGTATCACTAAGAGCGGTGAGTGACTGAGTGAATCATCCACCAACGCAGAGCAAAAACTACTAGCGACAGGTGCTTGTACTTCCGACAATGTTGGTTTTGTATTGTCTAGACCAAGACCCACAAAGAAGGGATTTTTTGAAATTCCGATTTTAAAGGGGTGTAAAAGTAAAATGTAATTTTTCCTATTTTCACCGTACCCCGCAGGTAGCTCAGTTTCGGCTGAGTATGGGCTTCGCGAACCCTCGACCCCGAGCTGGGGACTGGTACGGCACCACCAGTCCCCAGACACCGTAAACTTTGGGCACATTTCAGCGACCTCCATTGGCGCGATGGTGGGAAGTTTTGTGTTTCGGAGAGCGGGGATCTTACCTTCATCGACCGGGTCGCGAGTACGGATTAAACCTCTATAAAAAACCCTCAACGTCAAATTATGTAACGCGCCGATGAGGTGAATGGGTGTTGAGGATAAACACTCGCTAGCGGACCTCTGGTGCAACTGTCGAACTTCAGGTGATGCGAGGACTCCACGTCGCTGGACAATTGATCCTCCGAAATCGTGGGACAAAATATCTGAAGTTTAAAATCATCCACCTTGCGGATCGGGTGGGCCGCATGGGGTTAACCTACACCCAAAGCGGCAGAGGGTTGATAACCCTCCCGCTTCAGTCACAGTTGCAGTGTGTTCTTTACCAGAATGCTTACATATTAATGTCCAGAGTAGATGACTTTGGAAAACGTTTCGCCATTCTATATTCGCAAAGCTTTGCAAGGTTTAGTAGGTGTATTGAAATCCAGAAAACGATTGAGGAACGGTTCCATGTTGTTGGAGACCAGAAGCAACAAACAGGCAACCATCCTCCTTAAGTGTGAGCTCGATGCTACGCGTAATCGCAGCAAGGGAGGTATCACCTGCAGGGAAATTATTGATGTCACCAGAAAATTGGTCAAGGAATGGGGAACTGATCGTGTTGTAGAAGTCGTGTAACGAAGGTTGGTGGTATTTCTGAGAAGACCACCTCCTTAACATTTGACTGCCCTACCAAGGAACAATAAGACCAATTTTAACGAATGGATCTTCGGCTTGGGGATACTTGGTACCAACACAATATGTTGAAAAGAAGTTAGATGCAATATAGAGAACTTGTCTATTGACAATGGGAGGTGTATACAAAACAATATCGCACGAAGCATTGGAAGTGATATGTGTCATAATTCCATTAGATCTGTATATTGTTAAATTACAGTACCGTAGGCAGGTACAAACGAAAGGAAAGCTAAATATAAATGTAATGAATATAATTAAGATTAAAAAGGCTGGAAAAAGAAGATAGCAAATGTAATGATAATGCGTTGCAGACAAGGTGGAAGCAGACTACAAAAGGAAGAATGACAAATATATCCCGGACGTGACATTTCATGCAAATAGGAAATAGTACAGACCGAATCCATATATTATAGAATATTTAACTGGTCATGGAAACTTCAATTCATACTTCGCAGAAAGGCACATAAAAGGGCACGACCTATATCTGTGGGGAGGAAAGAGACTAGTGAACAAACTGTGGGACTACCTCCTATATGGACCGGAAAGAGCAGAATATATATGAAGAATTGAAACGGATTGACAACTACAGTGTGTTTATCGTCCGAGAGAATGTTATTTGTTGATAAAAAATATAGAAGACGCTTATAGAACAATTTTTCTAGGATTTTTGAGAAAGTGGGTAGTAGAGATATTGGTCGGTAATTTCCAATATTTTGTTTCCTTTCTTGAGTAAAGGTTTCACTTTACCTCTCTTAAATATGGTAGGAAACACCCCTTCCGATAAAAACTATTAAAAATATTTAAGAATGGATTTAATATAGGGTGGGACGAAAATTTAACAAACTCGGGTATATCATCTATGCCTGTTGACTTCTTTTTTAATGAGCTGATGATTCTCGTGACTTCACTGGCGTTAGTTTCGAAAGTGAACATAGAATTGGGTACGTGGTTGGACATTGATTTGGATATATTGAGTTCGTTATTTTACCAACTTCTGAGAAGTATGAATTAAACAAATTTGCGATGTCCTGAGGATTTGATACGATTTTGCCATCGTTTAGTAAAGAAACATTTTTTTCGCGATTTTCAGAAGTTGACGTGTAATTTTTAAGAATATTCCACATGGCTTTCGTCCGGTTGTTCGATTTTAGTATATGCCTGTCGTTGTCCATTACTTTAGCTGCATAGACTACTTTTCGAAGAATAGACATATATTTACGAAAATAATTATGGAATTCGGGTGGTTGGTTATAGCGTTTTGAAAGATAATATAAACGTCGTTTGTTTTTTGAAGAATCCTTATCCCTTGGGTGATCCATCTATTGTATTTATTTGTGTTAATTAACTTGCGTTTTAAGGGAAAACTAGAGTTGTAATGTTTTAGGAATACTGAGATATTGAATTTGTCGTCGGTGTTTTGGCAATTGTAAACATCTTTCCACGTACCCCTTGCTGTCATTTGGCACTTAAGTATTTATTTCAATATTTGTTATATGTTCAAACAGAAATAAACTTGTTCTTTTTTCCTCGAGATAACCTGAATATTTATTTTGTGAAAGGAAAATCCATTGCGAAGCAAATTTCAAAATTGAAACTTGTGAAGCAATTTCCCGGAATAACACCCTCTTTCTCTAATATTTCACCAACTGTATACCTGTTGATTAGAATTTTTCATTTATGAACAAATTGCCAATCACAAATACACACACCAGAAACTTGTTACATCAAATAAACCAAGCACAGTTAATAACATTCAGACATCAATTTTGCAATAACTACACTTAACAGAATGCAATGCTTTTAATATGAAGAAAATAACAAATTGTTACCTTCTCATAATCTCACTATGTACTTGACAAAAGACACTCAATTCACTAACAGATCCTTCTGAATTGAAATGTATATGTTTCTTATTTAAACAATCCTGCCAAAAAGACAAAACAAGAAACATATCGTAAGTTGTCTATGAAACAGTTTATGAAAAAAGGGAATATTATACGTGTAATTCATCCTTCCTTCATCTGGATATGGGAGTTGGATCTAACAATATGGAATGATACGGAGGGTTGTCCATAACAATTAAACACAGTCCCATATTTCTAATAGCAGGAATAAACGCTTCCTTGATCCAATTTTCAAATTCCTCTCCATTCATTGCGCTATGGTAGTCTTGGTCAGTCTTCAATATGGTATGAAAGATTAACCTCACGTCTGAACAAAGAAGTTAGTACACTCCACATGGAAAATAGGAATAATAACAAATTATTACTCATCCATACCTGGTACAAATCCATTCACACTGCCAGCGTGTAAAATAACAATACGACCGCCTTCGTCAGGTCTACGAAGAATCCCTTTAGATGACAATGGGTCCATCCAAGTGTGACGTTTTCGTAATACATAGTCCCTTGCTTGCTTCCGGAGAGTAAATTAGTTTATTGTCCTCCACGTGGTCATACGCAGCCTGTACTGTTTTTTTGACAATCAATTTTTTATTATTATCATTACATAATTATACGCAACATGAAGACATGCAAGAACAATCATAATGACTAAATTCTATGTCATGAAATAAGTCTGGGGAAAACACAATAGAAATGATTTGCAAAATTATATACATAAATGAGCTGTGACTGATCAAAGAATATGAAGATATTATAGCAGAAATGTAAGAAAATATTTACCATTCACAAAAACCCATGTCTCATCCAAAAATATAACTAATTTAGGAGACGCACTATTCTTATTCTTCACGTACTTTCTCAAGAAAATGTGCCTCTTGGAAATTATAACATCAATTTCCCTGAGATGAGCATAACCACCAGCTTCCCCCCACTAAAAACCTAAATCCTTCAAAACTCTAAGAGAACTTTCAGATCCACAAAAACCAATAGTGTCATCATTTCTAATTTCTCCATACAATTTCTTCACAGTAACATGGTGACCTGCAAAATATAATTTACAAAGATATAAAAGGCCAAATACAACATTTTGGTAACATCAAGATTCGAAAAAAAATTTGATGCCATATTTCAACTGAAAATATAAGTCTTATTCGTCGATTATTATTATTATTATTATTATTTATAGTCATTACAAAACATAGCTTTAACATGCAATAAACAGTAATTTCGGGATTCTAACCTGTTCTTGCAAATGCTGGTACACTATCCTGCCAATTACTTCTCTCGCAAACCCATCAATACCTGCAATGAGTTTTGATCGCTTTCTCTTCTTCACGGGTGTAACCATTATATCGTTCCTTTCTCACTTGAGAATGAAGGTTTGTACAGTTCTCTGCGAGAGAAAAACGTGAAATCTACATAAATGTGTTTCTATTGTCTCTAAAAATACACATGGTATGCACTTAAAAACAAAGTTCTGGCAATTCTCTAATTAAATCTGTCTTCGTCACAAACACGCAAACACATCTTCTCTTCTTTATTAAGTAATATTCGTTCCACGCGCTCGATGCAGAAAACAGTGCCTCAAGAGCAAATGAATTGATTCTTTTCAGAGATTGGCAATGGATTCTATTTTGAATAACTTGTCAACATAACGCAAGGTACACTTAACATTACTCTTATGGACGATGGAGAAATAATAGCGTTGACTACATTGAATTTATGTTATTTACCAACAATAAACAAATATATAAACAATTTACGGTCAAGAGAGCTGTTACAAACTGCGTATCGTCACATTGAGGACAATAAAGTAATATGCTGCAACTAATAAACAGAGTGCATTTCCCTTCACGTATTTTTTAAAAGTTGCATTTCAAAAAGCGAAGTATCGCGATTTTTACTGTAGTATCATCGTTTGAGACTGGGTCGCATGACAACGCAACACCATGCAAGAGCGCGTTGCCGTCCTGCGACGAGCATCCTGGTAATTGACACCATCTGAAAATCTTCCTCCCACCTGTGATGGAGGAGCAGAAGAAGAAGACAATAAGCGGTGCTCTCTCTCATGTATTTAAGTGCGCAGTCTACCTCAAGGTTTGGAGGAGCCAATTTACACTCCTTGCAGACATCTTTTCAGCAGGGGGTGTCTGGAGGCGTTAGTCCTTTAACACACACACATGAAAAACACCATCTGTCCGTTATGCCGAAGCGCTCTTCATCATTACGGGGAGAGTCAGTTAAACCAGTTGCTTCAGGCGACCCGTGATGTGGATGCTACCGTTTGATATCTTAATGGTGTACCTGTCTTGTAGTATATTTTATTCTATATTTTTTATGACGAGGTGTTCATCGTGCGTGTAACACATTTTTATTTGTTTCTTTTTCGCAGATCCCATCCGAATCATGGGTCTCTTGAAGTATACTCTCTGCAGTGGTGGGAAATCAAAGTCAAACTATCCCACATGCCCCGAAGGTCTATGGGGTTCGCGGAGAGTAGAGCTCCGCAATAATTTGACCTCAGTACTAGAAGGAGGAGATGTATCTCGCTCCGACCGGTGTGACCCCAATATTGACCCTGGTACTCATTTTACTGCAGGCTGAGTAGGCCTGGGAGTCAGTCTGGATGTTGAGGTGTGATGAAAATCCCCACCTCACAGCCACACCGACTCCAGTGGTAGGAAATAGTATATACAAATTACTGTATAAAATTATTTATTGTATATATTTTTTAAATTATTATATTTTTAATGTTATTTTTTCCTATTCAATAAATAACCTTGAACCACCACCTAGATAGGGCACTTTCTCACATCATAGTAAAAAATCCTGTAACAATTATATTCTAGTATAGTATAGATTATTTTTTTCTTATCATTTATGCATGCCATGACGCATGTGCAAAAAGAGGGGTTGTGTCAAGTGATCTTTCAACCTCGGTCCTCTTGGTCACTTGGTCTCCGACAGCCATCGCAGTTATTCACGCACACACGTGAGCGCATAAAGCTCTTCTTGCGTCATAAAAAAAGTTGCAGGTGAGTAGGGGGTGATGCAACCCGCTTTGGGCATTCTCGAACTCTCTCAATGGTTCTCACCGGTGTAGGATACCTCTGTGCTTAAAACCACCCCATATGTGTTTATGGTGGATGTACTCAAAGTCCTAATTGTGATCATTTGAGCATCGCACCACTTCCGGTGGGATGTGCTCAAGGTCATATATGTGTTAATTTTATCTCACCCCAACTTCCGGTGATAACCTCTTCAGTGAGCTGAAAATCCTATACGTATCCTACTTATACACTGAAAGAGATATAGTTTTATGTTAATTTCGTCATGAATTTTAAAATAATGCAGCTAATATTTCGGTACCAAAGTATATTGATACTTTTTTGTGCGTTTTCTGGAACCATATTGCAATATAATTAAATTGGATGGGGATAAAGACAGATACTAGAATCACTTACCTGACCCACTCGGCAGGCTCATCTCAGGGACAAGATATCCTCCGGCTACTAATAATAAAGGGTAATCCTTCTCAAAGGAAACCGCTTGCATAAAATATTGGTTTAATTATTATTACCAAATTCATGAATACAGCAATTGTACAAATTCCCATGTAAACACTCTCCCAGAAAGGCATGCAACTAATACTACAAAGTTACAGATGTTTAATAATAACTGACTTTACAATCTCATACGGGATGGGTCCATTTGGAAATGTTTTAAAGTTTATGACTCATTATGGTTAATTCTAAAAGCGTTATCACAGTTCACTACCACAGCCCATCTTACATGAATATCTCAATAGTCGATAGCACGATTTTGCCAAGAGGCTTTGATGCGCTTTTACCACTGAATGAATTCTTGGTCGCACACTATTAGGAGAATATGGTGCCATTAAGGGCCCTTCAAAATTATTACCTTACCATGACATGTGATTCAACACCAACCGTCACGGGAAGTAGTAGATTTCGGAAGGCGAAGTAATGCAGCCTTCACCTCGTCACCGCAGCTATGCTTCTTAAGTCCCGGAGGACCCTTCCTCGCGGTCATCGAATGGTATCAGTGGCCCCAGCAACTCGTAAACTTCCTCGAACGTCGGATGTCAATTTAAGCCATTTAAAATGAACCTTGTGTAGAGACATGTCCTTCTCTACATAGTACACACCAAATGCGTGCCATACATACGCATCAATGAATCTCCCCCGTAACGCCGACGCCTATTAACAACGTTGATGTAGGAACGCTATTCCTACATATCGACAAGGTACATACCTTCACACGCAAGAAACTTAGAAAAACTTGCNACTCGCCACGAAAAGCTATACGTTCACCATGTTGTTTACTGATCTCCAAGGCGACACCGCCCTCTATATAAGAGAACCTCAAACCACGACGCCAAGGAACCTTCGAAACAGTAAACAAATAGAAGACTCCATGAAACAAGTCGTCTCGACTGCGATTCCATAACGGCACTCACTAATCTGCCCCCCGCACGACCTATTAGGATTATTATCTTTAAGGAATGAACTATGAGACAGTGTTAAGCCCCCAGGCAGTCAGATGTTTCTGTTAAAACGCAGCCTGATAGCAACGCAACATTTCTTATCCTGGCTAGCCTCGAATTTCGTCCATACCGAATTCCTACGCTGAATCCTAATCCTGACGATATATTTCTGCAACTCTGACAATATGTATTTCTACAATTCTGGATACATATTTCAACGAGCCTAGAACGCTGAACTTCAACCACGCCGAAGTCTTGAGAAACCACATCCTAACGATATACATTTAAACTTCACCGGCGCTGAACCCCGGAGAAGTCACATCCTGAAGACTTACTTTCAAAAGGATCTTCGAAGTTCAACACCGACAACGCCCTGACGCTGAGGAAATTTCGTCCTCCAAACCTTGGCGACTGCGACTTCGAAGCCCGACGCGAGAGACACCACGACGAAGCTTTCCACTGGCGGTACCACTACGCAGAAGAGCACTGGGTTCCGTGGATTGCTGCCGCCGACGCCGCAACTTGGTTATATACGTGAGAAACCAAGTTCAAGCAGAGCATTCAGTCCAAACCGTCTGTCGCTTGGTGTCACGCTTTCGTTTTGCTCAAAAACAGGTTTGCTTATTCACGCAATAAAAACCTTGTTCCTTAACAAACCTGCATGAAATTATTTATTTTGAGAGGAGGAGATTCTATTCTGGAGTCGATAAAAAATCTTCCCCTACTCAACACTTGATGAATAATTGAGTGCACCTTATGCCCTCCTGATGATTGATTTCGCCAATCTCAGGAATGTCAGAATACTCAGAACCCACTGAAACACTGTTGAGTTATCTCTTGACTAATATGAGTCAAGTCTCAAAAACAAAAACTTTCTAGAATAATGGACGCCGATGCATATCTGACGGTGCATCTATGCCTGAGTGCCTCTGTAACAGAGCATCTCGAACCATCTATCACGAACAGTGTCTCTATATACTTGGTAATTGTGGAGCTTTAGCAACAGTATCAAAGCATGATAAATTAAATGGCGTTTCTATGTTGCTCATTGTTTTATTGGTATAAAGCTTTTTCGGCTGCATAGCAACCATCGTCAGTAACATACACTGAAAAATATAAATGTACATAAAATGACAATAATAAAAATAAAAAATAAAAATAGAAACATAATATGAAAGTATATAATAATTGGGTGAAACAGTATCGAAAGAAGTGTATTTTTGGTTGTTGTTGAAATAAAGAAAGGAAAGAACAATGAAAAATGAATAAAAGAAAACAAATACAGAGTGAGCAAGCCGACAAAATTACGTACCTGAGTATTGAGGAATATTTTTGGCGAATGCGCATAGTACGCCGAACGGAGGTCANTTGGGGGTGAGAGGGAAGGAATTTGAAGGCTAGTTTCATGAGAGGGGAATGAAATTCAGGGATTTGTTCATTTAATAGGGAAATGTTGTTTTTTTGAATACTATGGATGTGTAAAATTTCTAATTTGATCCGGGGCCAAAATCTATTTTCTACTTCTAAAATATAAAAATCCTTTTCAATGTTAAATGTGTGTGTGTTTTCTACTAGGTGGTTGGCGAAGTGTGAGACTGTTGTGTTATTTTTCCATGCATTTACGTGTTCCTGTATCCTTTGTTTGAATGTTCGTCCAGACTGTCCGACATACACGGAGGGACAATCACTACATGTGAGAGCGTAGACTCCACTTCGGAGGAGATGGGGAGTGGGGTCCTTAGTGAATGATAAGGTTGTGTTAAGTGTTTGTGGAGAGAAGAAGGTAGTGTAAATGTTTAAATGTTTTAGTGAATTCGCGATTTTAAGTGAGAGTGGGCCTATGAAAGGGATTGCGTGTCTGGTTTGAATATTATTGTTTGGAGTAAGTGATGTGAGGTTCTTCGTGTGATATAATCTAACTTTCTTAGTGATTATATTATCAATGAGAAAGGTATTGTAGCCATTGTTTTCTGCTATAAGTTTTATAGTGTCTATTTCTTTTTTGATTTTTTCTGGTGAGAGTGGAATGGTGAACAGACGATGGACCATGGAGTGGAAGGCAGCGTGTTTGTGTGATGGAGGGTGTTGTGAAGAATTGTGTATGGTAGTGTCTGAAAATGTGTCTTTCCTGAATATGTCAAACTGGTGGCGGTTGTTTACTAGAGAAATAGAGAGGTCTAGGAAATTGAGTGTTCTATTGTCATTTTCAATTTCTGTGGTGAAGGTTATGTTAGGGTGAAGTGAATTGAGAAATTGAGTAAAAATGTCAAGAAATTGAGTAAAAATACACCTCTTTCGATACTGTTTCACCCAATTATTATATACTTTCATATTATGTTTCTATTTTTATTTTTTATTTTTATTACTGTCATTTTATGTACATTTATATTTTTCAGTGTATGTTACTGACGATGGTTGCTATGCAGCCGAAAAACCTTTATACCAATAAAACAATGAGCAACATAGAAACGCCATTAAATTATCATGCTGTGTCTATAACAAATATAAGAGTATACCGAAGTATATTTGAATAGCTGACCGAGTGATTTATAATTATACTTCTAAAAAATCGTAATCAAAAATCATCGCGAAGCGTCTTCGTCCCAACATCAAATAGTAAATTTTCCACCTCTCATACTGAGTTGGACTAGTTACGCTCCACCCCTCGCTTACGACATTCCTTTACAACCAATCATCTACGACCAGCCACTTACATGACTTTCTCTGAATGGTTACAATTTTTGTGACGTGGACCTCTTGTACCAACCAATCGCTAATCGAGTTATAATTGAAAATGCCTTGCATCGTGACCTGGTATTTTTCCAAAGTTGACATTTAGTTTAATATTAAGAACCCTCGTTACTTCAGTTTAGACCTATTTACTTAGCCAGAAGGAATGCATTTCTCTGCCCCCGCAAAATAACACAAAAGGGTTGGGGAAGGGGGTGAGGTGTACATGCACACGTGTGCCGGTTTTAGCACAAGGGGGTGAGGGGTGCGAAAAGTGTCATATGCAGGATGATGTAATCTTGCATCCCAGGATCGCGCAATCTTGCACTATAGGATGACGTAATCTTGCATCACGTGTTGCAACCCAGGATGTGCCGGTTCTAACACAACACGTGATTGTGTATTGCGCAATCTTACCTCAGGATGCAATTCAGGATTATGCAATCTTGCACCACGTTGATGCATCCAGGATTGCGCAATCGTGTGATGCAAGATTGCATCATCCTGTACATGACGCTTCTCACTCCTCCACCCTTTAGTGTGCTTAAACCGGCACATATGTTATTCTTGTGGATGACACTGCTTAAACAGGCACATACGTGCACGAAACCCAAACCCCCTTCCCCTACTCCTTTTTGAGTCAGAACAGGCACATCCGTGCACCAAACCTAACACCCCCCTCCCAACCACTCCTTTTGGCTCAGAACCGGTACCCATGTTATTCTTATGGGCGAAACTGGCTCTAAAACGACACGAGTGTCCTTCTTATGTTATTTATTTTGTGCATTTAAGAAACACAAAAAGGTCTTTAAAACGTACAATTTGGACGATTTTTCAAAGGTATTAATTAACTTGCGCCCCAGACGCCGCTGACTCGGAAGTAATTAATGAGAAACTGAATTGTAACTGACGATATAGCCTGAAATGATAGGAAACAACTGACTGTTAGATTTGACCCTAAAATCGGCCATATTACGTCCTTCTCCCATCTCACCCTTATAACCCCTAACTATAAGAGAACCGTGCATAGGCGTGATCTGAACATTAACTTAGTATTTGTAGTATATTTATACTTCTCAGACATTCACAACTATACATCCGACGCTAATCTATCCTTTTCAATAAAACGACGCTAATCTATCCTTTTCAATAAAACGACGCTAATCTATCCTTTTCAATAAAACTCCGCGGGGGCTGAATGTAGACCTAAACGATATCAGAGGTGACACCATTCATCTCATTAACACCGAATACTGTGAAATTTCCTCAATTATTTCATTTCCAATAATCCTTACATGTTATCGCCTCCCTTAGTGGTGTTGGGGTGGGTGGAGCTAATTGCGAATTTAAGCAGCTTTGGGAGGGTTACTTCCTATTGTAGCGAAGTGGAAAACTATGGTATCAACACGAATATATGTCAGTTTTAACGATCTCTACATGCCAGCTCCTTCTCTAGGGATTCTAGTAGTGTATTGAGGTTGATCATGGCCTTAAGCAGCATTGAGGGAGGCACTAATTGTTCAACGACCCCCAAAACGATGTACTCAACTTGTCATAGGATGATTTCTACTTGTCATATAATTCTCACCCCATACAATTTGCTATTAGGAATTTCTAGTGCTTACCACCAGGAGACTCTCGTTTTCTGTCGATCTGAAAAGTCACATGTCATTTTCGATAATTTTTCATTGCATTCCCTTCTCAAGCAGCGCTAGGGGTGTTTAGGGTCTTATCATGAACAAAGGCGTTATCGGGAATGTCACTACTAGTTTCAGAGCTCCCGAAAACGACGACCTCAACACTAATATTGATCATTTTCTATTATTTTTAATTTTATTCCGTTGTCACCCCCTATTCAGAGTGTGTTTATTCCTCATGGGGGTGATTGTGAGCTTAAGTTGCCTTGGGAGTGTCACTCTTCTCTTCATCGGTTCCAATACTGATTTATGCAACACCGATCGGTCGTTCTTTACTATTTTTACTTGCCACGGCATCCTCACCCTTAGCCCATGTATACTAAGGGGTATTGCCTCGCTTGTGGACCGATTGTGAACTTACCCAGTGTTTAACACAAAACACAAAATTCTGCCATAAGATTCAGCTAGAAGTAGTCTGGGCTGGAACCAGCTCCTAGGAACAGCGTTTTCACAAGAGTGAATGCAAAGAAGATCACTTCAATAAAAAATATACACCTATTGTTGAAGAAGAATTAATCTCATTGGAGCTTATAAAAAACAAGATTTCATTGTCGTGAAGAAATTCAATTGCCTTGCCAATAATATGTTCAATCAAGAAATAATTCACACTATTTATAATGTGAATGTTAAATAAATGTTTCAATATGAAAAAATGAGCATAAAACAAATTATATACGATACAATACGTATTTTTTATTCTTCGTCTCGTGCTCGTACAAAAGTAGCCCTAAAAATAAGAACATATGAATACCATATTATTCGACGGTCAAGGTCGAGCTACCGCCGCGCTCTCTGACGCAGGAATTCAGAAATATTTCCTTCGATGCCTATTAATCTTCAGCCGGTCACTGGTGCGCCCTGGTGGCGTAAGTTTGAACTACCCCTTTGCGAGGGAGTAGCAGCTGTTTTATAATTTACTGCTGTTCCCGGCGGCCAACAGCTTACTGAAGAATATTTTACTATATCTTCAAGGCGGGAACGTCAATTCTGCCGAAATGCGCAAGCGCGTGTCGTACCCGCACGCAATAGGTGTTTGTTCATTCCAGGTGTAACTTGTATGCTACCTGCAGGATCATTTCGAAAGATAATATGGGCCGACGGCCGGGGTTCGGAGTCCTGACCGAGAACCGACGAGAACATAGGTGGTTAGAATAGTGAGTCAAGTAATTTTCGGGATGAAGAGAGGACGTTGAGATTTTCAGAATATAAGTAAGAATTTACGCACTGATAATGCGTTGACCACGACCGCAAGGTCTTGACGTTTTCGCATCGGCAAAATGTGCACTTACGGGAGCAGGAAGGAAGGTAAAGAATTATTTCTTTCCGGTATAAACTAACCTACATAAGCTATTGGTTCGAAGTTAAAGGATTTTGAGATTGTTTTAATTGCCCTATTTGAAGGGAATTTTTATTACACAGAATTACTAAACGGCAATTACTTAGAGTGATTTGATTGTACTCAGAAGTCCTCCTGCCTCCTGAGATTTTTCAACTATTTCATAAATGTCAATTTGTTTAGTCCTGGGGAGTTGATTTTACAGTAGTTTTTTACTCCTTTGGTAGCAANGTATATATATTCCCTTTGCGGTTTTAACCTGTATCGTACGGATTAAACCGTTTTGATCTGGAAAAGTCTTAACAACCCTAGCTATTTTCCATTCAAAGGGCACGGGAGAGTCTTTCAAAATAACTATGTCACTTTCTGATAGTGACTTGGATACTGTTTGCCATTTCGATCTATTTTTGAGTATTGGCAAATAGTCAGCAGACCAACGCTTCCACAAACAATTTAAATGGTTTTTTAAAGCCATGTATCGTTGCATTGGATTTTGACATTTTTTGTCGTCTTGGGTGAAAGGTAAATTTTTTTAAGTATGGCCTGTTATCAGGTGTTGTGGAGTTATAATTTCCACGTCATCATCATTTGTAGGCCGGGTAAACAACGGACGAGAATTTAGGCAGGCTTCGATTGTGGGTAGCAAGGTACATAGTTCTAGGAAGGATATCACATTTTGCCCCAAGGTTCGTCTCAAATGATATTTCATAGATTTTATAGCTGCCTCGACAAGGCTNGATTTTATAGCTGCTTCGACAAGGCTGTTTCTATGCGGGCTGTACGGAGGGGAGAAAATCCATTGAGTATTTTGATTACTCAACATTGATTCGATTTTTTCTCGATTTTCCTTCCTTGAGATGAAGTTTAAAAATTCTGAGAAATCCCTACTAGTTTTGACAAAGGTTTTAGCATTGTCAGACATAATCGTTTTAGGAAAACCGAACCGGGATGAGAACCTGGTGAGACAGGCTATGAAATGCTTGGTATTAAGGGATTCAACTAAGTCCAAACAGTGCCTTTGAAGAATGACAGACAAAAACAGATATATAGGCCTTTACAATAGCTTTTGAGCGGGGTAAACCCATACGAACGTTTAGTGGTCCTGTGAAATCCACTGAAACATGAGAAAAAGGTGACGAGGGTGTGACCCGAGTTGTTGGTAATGCACCCATTAATTGTCGAGCTGTTTGCCTTTTTAATTTAACGCAGGTTAAACAACGATTTGTTATTCTTTTTATCAATTTGTTTAATGATATTATCCAATACTTGGATTTTATTGCAGAACTCAACAGCTGTGGGCCTGCATGTAAATATCTCAAGTGATACGCTTCTGCTATTAATTCAGATAAGTGGTTATTACATGTTAATACAATAGGATGTTTTTCTTCAAATGTCAGATTAGAATTCTGTAACCTTCCCCCGACTCTTATCACACCTTGACTATCAATAAAAGGAAATAACCCTATCAATTTACTTCCCTTTGGCAGTTCCTTATCAGACTTCAACGCCTTATTTTCACTATGAAAGATATGGAGTTGAACCTCCTTAATTATTAGTTTCAGCGATTGATTCAACAGTGTGACTGATAAGGGATCTGCGTTTTTGGTCTCTTTTTTCATTGCAGTTCTGCAGTTATGAATGAATCGTNGAACTTAGCTATCACTTTCATGAAGCAAGATTCTCTTTCCCTTATTTCTACGACTTCATTCACAATAGTATGAGAGGGCAGAATACTTTCTGACAAGGTTTTTGAATTTATTTCATTTGGCATAAATTGAACATGACTGGTTTCCTTTATAAGATTGTCAGGACCATGCCGCCATAATTCTGATTCGTTCAGGGCAGATACAGACATTCCACGGGTTAAAAGATCAGCTGGATTTTCACAGCCTTTTACATGAGACCAAATCACATCTTTAGATAAGTTTCTAATGATTTGAATTCTGTGAGACACAAAGGGTTCAGTTTTAGTATTATTATTTTTTATCCAGGACAGGACAATGGTACTGTCCGTGTAAAGATGAACATTTTTAAATGAAATTGGCAGATTGGTTATTACTCTGTCAACGAGCTTGACAAGTAATACTGCTCCACACAATTCTAGCTTCGGGATTGTCAAATTTTGAGCGCATGGGGCAACTCTAGTTTTAGAACATAATAAATTGCTTGTGTTAAAACCTTCATTTTTGGAAACGACATAGATGACACAACCATACGCCTTAGGACCTGCATCCGTATAACAATGCAAGGAGAAGTTGGTTGAACAACCAGATGGAATAACACAACGAGGAAATTTCACAATGGGAATGAATTTCAATTCTTCCGACAATTCTTCCCATTCTTTCTGAAGCCCTTCTTCGATAGGAACATCCCACGGTAACTTTGCCTTCCACAGATTTTGAATGAACAATTTAAACCGAATAGTTACTGGGCTTAAAAGACCATTTGGATCAAAAATCATGCTGATAATACTCAAAATTTTTCTTTTGGTACCCACAGAAGGGACTTGTAAAGATTCGAGTTTGCCACACACGCTCAATGTGTCATCTATAGGATTCCACTTTAAACCAAGAGTTTTTAAGTGGCCTTCGGCTTTTAAAATCAATGGTGATTGCGCTAAGGTTTCTTTTGAAAAATATGACAGGAATTCTGAGCTGTNTCATCTGTAGGATTCCACTTTAAACCAAGAGTTTTTAAGTGGCCTTCGGCTTTTAAAATCAACGGTGATTGCGCTAAGGTTTCTTTTGAAAAATATGACAGGAATTCTGAGCTGTTACTGTCCCATTTAGTTAGAGGAAATTTACCTTGTGCTAATATGACTTTTATTTGTTGGGATATCCCTACCACTGATTTAACATCATGACTTCCGCTTAGTAAATCATCTACGTAGAAATTTCTTTTTACACTATCGCTAGCTCTCGGATATTCCGCCTTGCTTTCCTCTGCTAATTCCCATAAACATCTTACCGCATCAAACGAACTGTTTTTAAAGCCATACGTCAAGGTATTGAGAGATAGAATTTGGATTCTTCTTCCTGGGTCGTCACGCCATAGAATCAATTGAAACATTTTGTCAGATGGTTTTATTTTAACCTGTCTGTACATTTTTTGAACGTCAGCACTGAAGGCTACTATATGTACTCTAAATTTTAATAATATATCCATTACGTTTCGTTGAATTCGCGGACCTCCCATCAAAAGATCATTTATTGCATATCCCGTTGAATTGGGGGCAGAGGCATCAAAAACGACTCTCAGTGGTGTCGTGGAAGAATTTTCATTTCTCACTGCGAAATTNTGCGAAATGAGGGATAAAATAATGATTTTGTTCGAATACCTCATTTCCTACTCTCGTGGCATGACCTAAATTCAAATATTCATTAATGAACGCTTTATAATCCTTTTGTAAACCTTCGTCAATGGCAAATCGTTTTTCTAACATTAATAATCTCTTTTTGGCCAAATTATACGACTTTCCTAGCAACCTTGTTTCCTGATTGAATGGTAATGCTAACTGATAACGCCCATCAGAGTGTCTGACAGTGTTGTTTTTAAAATGTAACTCTGCTGGGTTAACCGATGACTTCTCCTCGTTCTCGTTGAAGCCTTCTAATTCTCAAAATGATTTTAACTTTTCCTCAAGGGCCTCATTTGAATTATTTTCTTCTTGCATTGTAAAATTACAAGAATATTCTNTTTCCTCAAGGGCCTTATTTGAATTATTTTCTTCTTGCATTGTAAAATTACAAGAATATTCTTCGTCCACCTCTGAAGGTATTGACCCAGCAATTATAAACCCCAGTTTTGTACTGATAATTGAGGGAAAAGATTTTAAATTAAATTTTTTGTTGAGTAGTATTTGAGAAAATACCTCGCAATTCAACAGCATGTCAATTTGACCGGATTTAAAAAAACTGAGGGTCTGCTAATTTGACCTTGTTAGGGAAGGAAATCGAACTAATATTGATGTCTTTAATAGGCAGATTTGTAGATACCTTTGGGAGAATGACGCACTTGATTTTGTTGGTATATTTATGGTTGAAGGAAGAGATAGTTACCATGGTAGCAGCGTTTGACCCAGTTTTCAGTGAGTTAACCGAAGACAATTTTGTTTCTTGCTTAATTCTACTCAATTGTAATTTTTGAACTAATCTTTCAGAAATGAAATTTGATATGGAACAAGAGTCAATGAGCGCTCTTACAGGAAGGTTGTAACCGCTAGTNTAACCGAAGACAATTTTGTTTCTTGCTTAATTCTACTCAATTGTAATTTTTGAACTAATCTTTCAGAAATGAAATTTGACATGGAACAAGAGTCAATGAGCGCTCTTACAGGAAGGTTGTAACCGCTAGCATTTCTGACATACACAATAGCTGTTGGTAATATAACCGCCCTTTCAATATCAACCGAACATTGTATTACTGTTTCAGCCTGAGAGTCGTTTTGCTTTTCATTCGAGACCCTTTCTTTTATGTGTAATAAGGAATGATGCCTTATCTTGCAAGAGAGACAGGTTTTGTTGGAACAAGTATGATCTTTTTTAAATGGAGCTAAACAATTGAAGCAATAATTGTTAGTCCTTACGCAGTTTTTTTCCCTTTGGAGACAATTTTAAAAACTTCGAACATTTGTATAATCTGTGAAATGTTTCTGAACATAAGAAGCATTTTGAAGGAAACCTATGATTTGTCGAATCAATCTCATGGTAAACTACCTGCTTTCTTTCAATATTCTCCCTTGGCCCACGTTTTAGTTGACTGCCTACATGAATTACAGAAGAATCAAATGACATCTCCAACGCCTTCACACGTTTTTCAAGAAATTTTATTAAAAGTTTTATATCGTTTGAATCAGAAGGGAGTTCCATGAACCAATCCTTTCTCGTTCCCAAGTCTAATTTTTCTAAAAGAATTGTTTGCAATAATATATTTTCCAATCCTGAATCTAATAGTAACGTGTTTATCTCATCGATATGAGAAGAAAACTCTGAAATGAAATTTTTCATATCGTTTAAACTTTTAGATTTCAATGTGGACATTTTGATCATTTCCGAACAATGCTTCATAGCTAATTTATTAACGTCATGGTAATTTTCAATAAGTTTTTTCCAGCACAAGGTAAAGTTACGGTCAGATATGTCATAGTTTTCCACCAATCTTAACGCATCTCCTCTTAAAGATGATATTAAATAATGCATCATTTGAACATCCGTTAAACCTCTGTTTTTTACAATTAAATCAGAAAATAAATTAAAAAACCTAGTCCAATTTTCTAGCCGATCGGAGAAAACGGGTATTGAAATTGGAGCAAGTCTGATTAAACCGTTAGATGAAACATTTTGTTGTGGTGGTTCCTGAGAGTTTTCAGAGCTATCATTTTTAGAATTTTTTATAAGTGAGGTAAGGTTATCCTTAGTGCTAAGATACAAATCTTCTAGTTCAGATAACAATTCTTGGTTCAATATAACATCTGATTCCTCCATCAGCTTACTTAATTCAACCCAGACCGTTTCTAAATGAGCTAACCTGTTCTCAGCTTGAGTTAATGACACTTCACCTTCGTCAAGAAATGATGACAGCTTGTGAAGTGAATTTTGTATATATATAATAACTTTAATTCAAAATTTTTCTTTGATTTTGGCATGATGACGTACAATCGGATGACAATAAATGGTTTAAATACCTTCAAGACAAGGAACAAGGAACTAAACAACACTTTTCAACACTTCTCCACCAGTTAGATTTCAATGTATTCTAACTTGATTGTAGCTTGTTAAGAGAAAATTCCTTTTAAGATGCCTACACACTTCAAATTTTTTAAGGTTTGGTTTTTATATTAAAAAACCTGTAAGAGTAAGGAGTAATTACATATAGTAATAACATGCACTAGTAAGATTTCTAAAACAACTCAACTTGACAAGGTATCCATTTGAATGACAATCAAGGGTCTATTCAAGTTTTATACAAAAAAACAAGGAATTATGGAACATTAACACCTTGCAGAGAAATGTTCTAAGGTGCTAACATGCAAGAGTATAAGATTAATCAATTCTCTATTATCAACAGTCTAACCTGAGATGGTATGTGAAGAATACACAATGAAGAATTTTCACTTGTTAGTTTCACAGAATTATTCAATAATTTCTACCATATACTCATCTGAAGAACAGAATCTTCCGATATTGAGAGGTCCCTGCTTCGATCCTTGGATTTCGGTACCACTTTGTTTAACACATAACACAAAATTCTGCCATAAGATTCAGCTAGAAGTCGTCTGGGCTGGAACCAGCTCCTAGGAACTGGTTCCAGCCCAGACGACTTCTAGCTGAATCTTATGGCAGAATTTTGTGTTTTGTGTTAAACACCCAGCATTTGGTGCGTATTTATCCATCTCAACGAAACAAAAAATCATGGTTTCTTATCTAATATCGTTTTCTTTCGTTTATTTTTACGTTTCAGCCTCCTTCTACCTCGTCCCTAGTGGTGCTAAGGTTGTATTATCACCTCAGAGCTTGCTGTCATATAGACAGTCATCCGTGTACCAAGTTTAGTTCAAATTACTTCAGGCGTTCTAGAGTTCTGGTAGAGTTTCGAAAACTGGTACGATAATCTATTGTCATGCAAAGCACTCATATCTGGAAAATTTGGTTCGATTGTAAATCTGGAAGGGGCTGATAAATCAATCACCAATTTTGAAAGGGAAGGACAGCGTTTCTATATCCATCCCCTATTTCATCCCGTTTAGGGAAGATTTTCATTTAATGGTACGATAATAATATATTTTCATGCAAACCACGCATATCTGTAGAATTTCAGCTCGATTGGTGACTTGGAAGTTGCCGAAAATCAGTTACCAATGTTGAATCGTAATGACGACGTTAAAACAAACATACCAACGAAAGAAGTTAAATAAAAGCTTGTGATAAGATCCAATTTTTGTGATGACCAGATATCATGATGATATCCAGAACAAAATCTCCCAGGGGACTTACATCTAGTACGTACGTGTTTGGCAAACACGGGACCCCGAGCCGAGTCTGGCATTACTTCCACTTACTTGTGTAAGGCTCCTTCCTTTCTCTTTCCGACCTTCCTTGGTCACCTCTTGTTCTTTGGTATCACGACGCTAGGGTATCTCTCATTTTCCTCTTTCTTCTTTTTTTATTTTATTTTTATTTTTGTAATGATGTGTGTAATGTTTTGAGATGTGTTGATATTTGAGTTTTGAGTTGTAATTCAGGAGGGTTTTTAGTGGGTATGGTTGAGTCATTCGGCGAGTCCCACACGCGGGGAGAGTCATGTTGGGTCTCCTTAGTGCATAACTGCAATTTCCCTATCTGTACAGAATTTTAGAGCTCTAANCCCCCCCCCCTCCAAAAAAAAACAGAACAAAATATCGTGAAAACTAGATAAATAGACACCTGTCAGAATTAGCGTTCTGACAGGTTGCAAATATAGTTGTAAATATTAATATGTGAACTAAGTAATTGAACTGAAACATTGATATCATGGGCATTGAACCTGAGGTATGCAGCTACAAAAGCGAATGTTTCGCTCTGTTCGACGAATGATCACTGGATTGTAAAGATTCGAGGGATTCTATGGAATGGGAGCGATGGGTTAATGCAATAGAATATTTTACTCTAGGATGGCTTCTCTATTATCGGAATCAATGAATTAAAGATATATGTCTGTTTACATCGAGTACTTTATGATTAATATATTATGAGATGCAAATACCGAAATATAATTTGTTGTATTTTACATTTGTAATTTAATGGTGTAGTTGCAGAAATTGTTGAGAGGAAGGTGATATGGAATTAGGTCAATCTGAACAAAACAGTTTAATTTTTTACTCTTTTAATAACTTTGTTGAAACAATATCTCCATTTACGTTTGGGAGATTACTGGGACTGAAACACAAACTTCTCAGAGCAAGTAACAATCTTCCTTGACGGAATAAAATTAAATATATATGCACAAACATCATCAACATAACATTTGTCTGAATACGTGTTTACTCAAACTATTTTAGAACACACTTGAAGAAGAAAACAAGAGAGAGATTGACAGTCTCGAGATAACAAGAGTCCATGCGTGGATTTCGAATGGTTTATTGTAGTAGACACAGTCTATACAGTTGGCGGCTGAGTAGGACCCCTTCTTAGTTTCATAGGAATCTTTGGCTCCGCTGGCAATAGTTTCTCTCTTTCTTACACACTCACACTTCAAGAGACACCGAGAAAAACACCCAAGCAAAGAACATCTCGTACTTAAGATAGTAAACCTGAGAATAGTTGTGGGAATATTTCTAAAGAGATTAAAGTAAAGACACAGTGAAAGACACAGATTCGTATCATTTATTGCAGCACAAGCTCACTCACACTCTCCGTTAGCACGCTTCGTTGAAGGCAAGAAAAAGCGCACCTCTGGACGCCAAAGTGTACAAGTTAATCAGAATGCGGGAGAAGTTGAATAGGGATAGTTATTTATTGTGCTCCCCGTATCTCATCGTGTTTTTTGTAACGACTATGCAACATGTGAGTAAATCAATGGAAAGTTAACTAAAATTTCCATACTAATTAGAAAGTTAATACATTTCTTACTTCATTGTCAGAGACATTATGTCTAGGGAGACGATAATTGAACTACATCTCATTGAATAATGAAAATACTGCCAAGAGAACGTATAAAACGACAACTTGAATTAAAATCTGCCGAGCGATGCGCGGAAATGTCACAGGAAGATCCGAAATGGCTACACGAAGATGGCATGCGACGATCGACGTTGTAGAAAGTAGAGCCTTGCGGAGCCAAAGTCCGAAGGGAGGAGGAACCAAGGGAGATGAAGGCGGCGTTCGCTGTTGAAGGTCTCTCACGGGACTGTGGCGACGGTGTCCGACGCAGCCGCGAAGGCAAGAAACAACTCTTCGTCTAAAGAATATCACAGACTGCAGGAGCTCTACAGCTCGCTACGAAGGGAGAAGGCATCGTGCCCAACAGATTGTCGAAGTGACGGGATGGGGACGGAGGGCGGCGGCGACGGCGCGGGTGAAGAGAGGCGGGGGAAGACGCCCCTCGGATGGGGGGCGGGCTGCGGCTCATTAGGCCCGGCGGCGGCTACTGCCGTCGCCCATGCCGCTACCCGCCGCCGCCCGCGCCGCCGCCTGCGCCGCCGAGGACTCCGTCGTTGACGGGCAACGGGCTGCTCAGCTGGGCGGTGGTGGCGGTGGCGTCGGCGCGGGGGCAGGCAACGCGGGGGCGGGCGAAGTGGCCCCCGACCGAGTCACGTCTGTCAGGTCGCTGCTACTACTACTGCTGGTGCGTGCGACGGGGGCTGTAGGGGGTGGCGCAGGAGGCGGCTCGTAAGGAGGCGGCACCAGAGTGACGGCGGCGCTCACACACTCAGGTGACACGTCCGCGGCGGGAGATATAGGTGAAATTGCCCCCGGTCCTGCCCCCAGAGGCAGGCGTTGCAGACTGCCATGGGCGCGACGTCCACTCTCTTCCGCCACCACGCTCACATAGGCAGGGGGCGCAGTGGGTTCTGTAACAAACACAAAAATAATTGTTCTCAAGAGGCCCATGTATAAAATTCCTCCTTATCCGGCATACATGCTCAAAACATTTTGTTAAGAGAGGAACATCGAATGGCAAAGATAAACATGTCACAGAATCTGTTTTTACCGACTTTCATTTGCTCGGAGAGTAATGATAAAATGTTCATCCAAAGATCAAATATGACGTAGGTGAGGTATACAGGTAAATGATAAAAGATTTCTCAATCCTCGATCGGAAGACATTTCTGTCTAAATTATGAGCCGAGTGTACTTCCAATTCACTTTTATTGGGCGCAACGATTAGTCGCGTCCGTGGCATAACTTAACTCACTCGTGTACCCTGGATGGTGCTAAAGAGCAATTGACTGGGGCACCCCGGACAATCCTAGGATATCCCGAAGATCAAAAACATGGCTGGACAATCATCCATCCCTATCTGTGAAGGTAGAGAATGCAAAACTCATGGAACCTCTATGAGAATTTGTTTCCTGAACGTTGAAGGTATCAGCAGAGTAAAATCTGAATGTCTAAACTTTTATATTAAGGTAGATGTATCGAAAGTGACCACAATTAAGTATTAAAAATATTAAGAAAATATTTAAAATGTGTTATAGTTTTTAATTTTTTTACACGATTGTTGGTACTATAATCTAATGTATTATCTGCATTTAAGATTTTAACATACTCTTCCATCATTAAATAAACCAGTTGATTTACTCATACACGTGGGTCACCTTTGGCGCACCAATCTTATTTTAATAATTTATTTTATAATAGTTGTGTTTGTTTTGTCCATGCTACGACTGAAGTTAATTTGCAGAGCAGATGCCATAAGATAAATAAATAATTCACTTTTATGAAAGTGGAATATAAATGTTTCGAGATTTAATATATTCTATACTATCTAATATCCACGGCATTGCTCATGCGTATTTTTTGTTTTCGGTACAAAGATTCTTTCTTGAATTCTCATCCAATTAATAGACTTTATAAAACTAAAATTATCTGTTACAAATGCAGTGTTCACGAAACATATTAATTGTGCCTATGCAAGCGAATTACTATTTATGTAAGCTTGTATTATAATTACTTTCAAAAAAATAAAAAAATAAGCTCTGATGCCAATTTTGTAAAATTTTCAAAAATCAAATTTCAGATGAAATAGTTAGCTCCAGTGTTGGAATGAAAGAGGTATCAAATAAGCCCGACACACAGACGGGTATGGGGAAAACTACCCCGAAAACCCTCAGTTTCTAAATGCTGACCGTGTGAAGCGGGTCGCGGTGGTGGCGGCGTGCGCTCTTCAGCTGCCGAGAAGGTGAAGTCTGCAGGCAGCGACAGCACCTTGTTGAGGCGCGGTTGAGGCGACGGAACCCCTGTGGGGGACGGAGCCCCTGTGTGTGACGAAGGCCCGCCGTCGCGGGGGGAGGAGGGCTCTTCTGGGATGACAGCCCCCGCGCGCGCCAACGCCAGCGCTAGCGCTTGCTGCAGCGCCAATCCCGTCCCTCCTCCAGCTGCACTCGCCCCGGGATCCAGCCCCGCTTCTTCACACGCCTCCTCCAACTCCTCCTCCAACTCTTGCTCTGCTGCCAGCTCGCGCTCCAATTCCACCTCCATGTCTAATTCGTCCTCCATCTGGATAGAGAAACAGGGTGGATCATTGATTTGGTCAAAAACTACTTCTAGCTTCCTATCCACACTTTGTATGTGCAAAAGAAGAACCAAATAAATTGTTTGTTGCATTGATTTACGATTATTGATTATGTACGTTTATTCATTAAAATATATTATATATCTGTAATAAAACATTTGTAATAGTAATTTGAAACCAAGTATGCAGAAGTAACAATACCATAATCGGTGTTGATTGTTAATAATTTTCACAAAATAAAGGAATGAATTTTTTTTCATTGACATACTTATGTTTCGTATGAGTTTGAGAACAGCAATTTCGATGGAAAGAAAATTCGTAGGGTTCGATACCATCTATACTGGCATGCATGATCCTTGTAAGTGTAGTCCGAAAGTCCCATTGATTCCTTCTCACAGATGCAAGATATACTATCTGCACGGGCAACATATTATGTTTGAATTTTGCTGGCGGGAAATTGTGCGAAGAATCCCATATAATTAACTTAATTAGTATTATTATCATAATTAAAAATTGACTTATGAAAGGAAATGTTTCTGGTTGATCCTATTGCCCTGGTCTCTAAACTCGCGTTGTCTGCCCAAGTCCTCCGGCGACACCTTGACTCACCTGTTTGTGCGATTCCTCCAGATGCTTCATGAGCACTGCCACCACCACGTTCACCAACACAAACTGCGCCATCAGTACGAAGATGACGAAGAAGATGGGCGCGATGACCGTGCTGACGCAGCAGTTTCGCACGCAGTCAGCCGAAGCGTCGCAGTTGGCGCGCAATGTGTCTTTCATGATTCCATTCCAATTGTCTCCGGTGGCGACACGGAACAGAGTGAGAAAGGCCATGCCGAAATTACTGAAATGCGCATGCTCACCCAAACCTTGGCACGGGTTTTTCTCGCTGCACTCTGTAAACAAATCATTAGAGCTATCACAAAGAACTAGTGGTGCAAGGCAATTCTACTAATTTTCTCACGCGTTTTTCGGTCTTCACTATATGAACAAAAATAATATTCTGAAGAATACGTGAGAAGATGTACAGAAACAATTTATTTCTGTCATCCAGAAGTGATGGACTGGAAGTTGGAACTTCGTTAATAAGGGTTAATTATGGGTATAAGCGATTCAAGGGTGGGTTTGTATGAGCTTAATCCCCTAAAGTTTTGACACTGTGCACAGATTTGATAGACGTATATCAACGGATAATGAAGAAGTCACGTATTTGGCCACAATTGCCAAATTAAGAATCCAATTCTTGTGAAATTGCAAGATGAAAGAATCAATTGTGGCTAAAATGAACGCCCGAATCCTGTGCCCCAAACAGTTGGCTTATTATAATAAGGGTATCAGTTAAACAAGTATTCGGAAACTGAATACCATTCTCCCTTTTCATCCATTGGGTTTTGAATCTGTCGAACTCTGACATGAAATAAATGCTACAGAAATCTAGTAACATGTCATTATTTATGTATCATCTGACGACGTCGTAAAGTGACAAATGTTGTGAGTGAAATAATTTTTTAAAACTCAAATGGGTCGTAAAAGTTTTCGAATTTAATAATATAATTATGACAGATGTAAACAACATGACAACTTCGAACTATCGTGAATATTAGTCGGTCTTCTGTCGACATAAAAATATTGAAAACTACTCAAATAAGGCATCTTGTTAATAGTAGTGAGATGTGGAAATCATAGTTTAATCATAATATAATTATTTCCTTTCAACTACATTTGATCGTATTTAAATTTCATCAAAATAAGCCGTCCTTTTACCACTTTCATGTTAGTTCTCACACAAAATATTAACTTTTCACCTGGAATATTTCCTCTCATGCTTATTTTTATAGATATTCTGCTGTCACATTTTATTTGAAATACCCCGTTTATTACATTCACATATGTTTGTTGGATAAAGGAATAAAAGGGTTAATATATCCACTGGTCGTACGCGAGATGTATGTGGTGTGAAACAACGTAACATAATTATTTAGTATAGAAATATCTTATTTATTTGTGCAGCAACTCTTACACAGTCTCTAACGTAGTCAATGCCTGGGATTAACTTTAGTTGTTTAATGTCTTTTTCTTCATCCTCCATTCTTTATTATAATTTCATTATAGAGATATCGTTGATTTTTATTCAAATCGTAACTCATAAAAAGGAAAGAGTCATCTCTTACCCAGGCGACCGAAGAGTTCGACGCCAAGCGCCGCGAAGATGAAGAAGAGGAGAAAGAAGAGCAAACCCAGGTTGCCCACTTGCGGTAATGCCTGCATCACTGTGTCCAGCAGCGCCCGAATGCCTTTCGCCATCTTAAGCAGCTTCAACACTGAACATAAAAAATAAATCCTCTAGTTATTTTTAATCGATTAATATTTTATGCCTGTGTCATGTTATACCACACTTTTTTTTCTACTCAGTGCTCTGCAATACTAATTCAAACCGCTGTATCCCAAATTTAAAATATTTTTATAGAAATTCACAAATTTATTTATTTATTTGTATTGAATGAATGAATTAATGTAGTTTACTTTTGGAGATTAGATATTTCTTCATTCAACTATTTTTCGCACTTGCCGATAATAATAGAAGATAATGTCGGAACCATTACCTCTGGCAATGCGTAGCACCCTCATGACGCGTATGATGGTAGGGTTTATGGGAATTATCTTGCTCTGCACTTCCTCTAGGACAATTCCCACTACCGACAGCACCACAATGAACACATCTAACTGGTTCCAGCGGTCACCTAAATATAGCATGGCGCCTAGAGCTACCAGCTTCATGGCGGCCTCCAAGATGAACACGGCCGTAAAGAAATAATTGAAGATCTTGAGTGCATACTGGAGACCCTGCGAAAGAAATAATAAAAAACAATTAATTGGAAAATAAGATAAAGCTGTGGATCATCATGTGAAAGACAATCAGCACTTTACTCTCAAAGTGTAATTACCTACGACTAGAAATTATTTACGATTTGATTTTGAAAGCTGACAAAAATAAAGAAAAAAACTTGAAAAAGATGTACTCTTCAACATTTTATAAACGATGTGGTAGGATGCATTTAGTAATGAATTTGAAGAGTTTTATTTAAACAAATCTTTTTTGTATGAATAACTATTGACATTTTACGGTAAAGGAAATGAGATATTTTCTTAATGATACTTGTTCGAGAGGCTGGCTAACTTCCATACTGGTTCCACTTTCGCATTACCAATGAGCACAAAGAAAGACTGTTGGTTACACGCAGCAATATATCATAGCTTGACGAGTGAGGAAATTTCCCCTTCTTTGGAAGAGCGTGGCGAATTCAGAAACGTGGCCCAATCTTCTGTATAATAGGCAAGCGGACAGTGGAATGGGTAACATTGCTCTGCTCTGCCTCTTCAAGATTGCACCCTCGTCATACGTGTCCTCAGCAGTCCCTTCTACTACCCCTCCTTTTAGACGAATTCTTTTATGTACTAATGAAGAGCACTCATCCTTACCTGTGGCATTAAGTAGAACTCGAGCGCCATAGTGACCACGTTGAGCCCGATGACAGCGGCGATGGCCAGGTCGAAGTATTTGGACGTCACCACATTGTGCACCATGAGTCTTGAGTGTGAATACTGGGTGTAGTATGGAGGCTCGTGCATCTCTGCAAATCGTGTTTCTTTCTCAACCAGTGACAGGTGCAATGAGAGTATTTTTTACCTCAAACTACTTCTATTAAAAGTTCTTGTTAATCTATATCCTGATTTTCTAATAATCATCATGCACATTAATACGCAAATGTTCCCTAGATTTTCGTTCCTTTTCTACGTAACCAGACGGGGCGAATCAAAATAAATACGTTAGAGCAATAAAAGGTGTGTTTGAGGTTTCCTATTGTTTCATCTTTCATCTTTTGCTTTCCGAGATAAAATTTAAAAATTACATCAAGAAAATAAGCTACTTGACTCATATATTTGAAAAGCCCGTAACNATCAAGAAAATAAGCTACTTGACTCATATATTTGAAAAGCCCGTAACTTGACTACTTGAGTCCAGACAAATGAAAGCTTGTGTAAATAATAGACAATATTCATAGGAATTTGCAAGTGAATTACTTAATGTTCCGTCGTGTACAATCATGTTATATTCATAACTGTTCTGATACCATGTTTACATTGTTAATGTTAGTAAATATGAAACTGAGTGAAAATTGTCTACAACTTGAAGATATGGGGGAAAATAGTATCTGCAATATTTTTCAGGTACATAAATGAGCTTTACTAACAGTGTCTTTCACCAGCGTTCTCATTGGCAGGATTGCACTACTCGGATAACTTATCCGATCGGTAGTGGTAGGTAGTCTTTCATCATGCTGGAAAGTTACCACTCCGTTGGATAGCTCCGCTGCCGGAGAGGTAACTTGAACCGGCTGATATGTGATCGGATTAACATTATTGAGGCGAGTAAACTTGAAGTATGGATACCGTGAAGGTAACCTTTTTTTGAAAAACTGGATAGCCTTAAGGATAGTTATTTCCTTTTTTTATTACATTAACTACCTCCTTCTTAAAAAAAACGTTTTTCTGTTATGGTTATGTTACACGAGGTATACAATTTGCATAAAATAACAACAACAGTATTTTTGGTTTGGATAGTCGGATTTGGGAATCGGCCTTTTGTTTATTATTTTTCAATTAATGTTTTCTTCGAGTTTCTCCCATTTTCAGTCCGCTTCTCGACGATACACAAGCTTGCATTGTAATATTTTTCGTGTCTGTATCTGATGTTTTGTAAACACTCAGTACAACTGCATCCTATATGCTCATATTTCATAAGCGCTTCATAGCTAATTTTCGCAAAAATTGTTACGTCGAATGGTTTGCTACCGGAAGTCGCTCCACCCGATGGATAAGTGTGGTGAGAAACCCAAGATCTATCGATCGGTTAGTAAAAACTCGATTAGTTACCCGCTCAGTAACTATGTGGCAGAAGACCTAAATAAAATTAAAGATTCATATTATCAAAGAGAGATTCATATTATTTTCTTTCAATTTTCCGTGCGATTAAATCACGAGTATTATTAGACAAATGATGAGTGAGACGCACACTATTGCGGAAACTATGAGCATGGAGAGAAGTTTGGATTTATAGAACTATTGGATGCTGATTGGTATATTTGCGAAAAATTCGAAATAAACGTTGTTTATGTCAATTTGTGAATTGATCTGTCACTCACTGCGCCGTTTCTTCTCCATCTGGCGAGCTCTTTTGGCAGCACGACGCACTCTCTCCTCCTTCTCTTGTTCCTCGCGACAGCGATGGAAGTTCTCCACGACTACGCCCACAAACATGTTCAGCACGAAGAACCCCACCAGCAGGATGAACGAGATGAAATAGAGAAGCCGCCACTCAGAGTAGTTCTCCTGCGGCTATCACACAAAATACATAGTGTTAATATAATACATAGTGTTACATTTCGTAACAGCTTATAATTTACGTATCAGTCATCCGCTTTGTAATGGACGATTCCACAATGTTACGCAATACCCAGTCACCCGAAGTGTCTATAAAAGCAGAACTCCGAGAACCCCTTTTATTTGAAGCATACCAAATCCTAAACGGTCGGTCTGAATCAGCAATCTAGAGCTTCTGTCAGTAGTAGCTTTCTGAAATCACAGATGGCACTAGTTCATACTTTACGTAACTTTAATTTAAGTTGTAACAAAGATAACAAATTAGAGATATTAAGGAAACTCTGTGTATGAAAATCTGTATAAATAGTATTCTAACCACAAATTATATTAAAGAAAGGTATTACGAAGTCCATTAGGAATTTAATTACGTTAGAATAATGAAAATGCAACAATTGGAAAAGCACTATTAAAGCCCTAAATATTTAAATGAATTTGTATAAATATCTAGCAAAATGCAATTTAGATCTATAATCTATAATGTAATTTAGTAAAATTATGTAACAAAATACTAGCCTAGAATGGCAACCTTGTAGATAGGGTGGTTGGAAACGCGCAAGTTTCGCGGCGATCGCGTCACTATCCACCAGAAAGTCGGGGAGGATAGTCCTTCTACGTTACCTAGCAGTTCACCCCGACGTGAGTACAGAGAAATATTCATTTATGAGTTTTATAGAAAAGAGTGACGTTCAGAAAGAAAGTTTTAGAGTTATTAAGATGCAAATGAGAACAGTGAATTATTGAGTTATGAGTTTTATAGAAAGGAGTGAATTATTGTTAAATTATCCGCCAGAAATCCGAAAAGGGTAGTCGTGCTACGCTATGTAGCAATTCATTCCGGCATGAGAGCAGTGAAACATTCATTTATTAGTTTTATAGGAAGGAGTGATATTTAGAAAGAAAGTTATAAGGTAATTAAGATGCGAGTGAGGACACTGAATTATTGTTTGATCAATTTTACATAAAAGGGTGATATTCAGAAAGAAAGTTAAGTGAAACCAGTGAATTGTAGTAAGGAATAACGATTATGAAGAAGGTGAAAAAGGCAAGTGGAAACAGTGAGCTATTAAATCACCCGTGTTGTAGTAGAACAGTGATAAGAAGTTAAAGTAAATTAAACAAAGTTGCCGGAGTATTGAAAAGGCGAGTGAACAGAACGTTGAGTTCAAACTATCATTTATATAAAGGCAATATTTTATATACAGAAACAATAAAATATTTAAAATTACGAAGTCAATCAGAGGTGAAATAAGGAGTTCATTAAACAGTGAATACAAGTGTAGCTCCTTTTTGAATCTTCAAATTGGTAGCCTCAAGGTTGTAAGACTCCACATCTCATGTTCTGCTTCTACCTGGACCAAGAAAATTGCACGACGACCATAAAGAAGAAGACACAAGTTTGGCCAATAATTGCAGTTGAAAGCAGTCATGAATCTATGAGCTCCGACGTACCAAATTATTAAATATTTTATCAAATCTAAGGAAAATTGGTAATTATAGGAACATCAATGAGAATAGTTACCAACAGAGACAATTCAATTTTAATGTTGTATCGCTTAAGGAGTTTTCTTCTCATTGTAATTGTTTATATGTTTATGCTTACCCAGAGTCAATTGTAAATAAATAGTTTATTTTCAGATCTCATATCATTAATTTGTAGCAGGTAATTTGTTGTTCATTTTTGTATTAAATCTGTTATTTATTTTAAAACGTTTTCATTTGTCTTCCTTTCAAGGTAGTGGTCCTCCGGATATTTAATTTACCTGTCT
Source organism: Laupala kohalensis (assembly GCA_002313205.1). Classification (NCBI taxonomy): domain Eukaryota; kingdom Metazoa; phylum Arthropoda; class Insecta; order Orthoptera; family Trigonidiidae; genus Laupala; species Laupala kohalensis. The sequence goes on along the minus strand of NNCF01127825.1, from coordinate 504,587 downwards.
GCCCCGTTATTCGGAATATGGTGTTTTGCTAACGTTATAGAGCTACCTGACATTATTAACGTGGCAATTCACACACACAACATGGATAAAAATACATATTTCGTCGCTGAAGAAACAACACCTCCTAAGTGACAGCTTTTCGGTAATTGTATTTTTTGTATCTCATGGAAACAAATGCATTTAACGTGTTCTCACGATGTAGTTCGTCGAAAATCCAACAGAATAAGCTGATGTCTTTTTTCACTAAACATAACTCTGCCTATTTCCACTAACTATAACTAAATGAAACTTAGTTCATTATCCTCCACCTTGTCATACGCAGATTGCAACTGCGTTTTAGACAACTAAGTTTATTTATTATTTTATTTATGATGTAAAAACCACAAATGCTCACGAAGGTTTTTCAGCTTTCCTGGAAAGTTTGCGTTTTGTCACATAAGCTACTACGTTGGTTCTTAAGCAACGATTTGAAGTATTCCCGAAACACTCACTGGTGGATCCAAGGGTTCTCGGTGGGTGTAACCATGCATTATTTAAGGGGAAATTATGGTGAGCATTACGCTCCGGTCTACACGAGTTATTTATTAACTATGCCATTTCAGCCCAAAAATTTTCCTGAGCGAATAAAGTTTTACATTAGGAGTATGAAAGTATCTTTCCTTCTGAACTAGAAATTAAAAACAATTTGGATATTCATTTATTATTTTTATGCTATATTTAATAAGACAATTGCCTCTTGTTTGAAGCGAACGAGATTTAATTTATAAACCAACAAGTAAATAGAATGACTGGTGCACTCTATTGTAACGTATCTGTATTTGTGGATTTTTGATAACAGTAAAATTTTAATTTACTTGTCTAAGTTTTCTATACCTTTGACATTACATGTTTCTTAGGGATCTCTGTCACTAAAAGAATTATGACGCAATTCCTGAGATGTTTTGGCGAAAACAAAATCCTTTTTCTTGCATATACGTACAAAGAATTTGTGAGTCCATCAGATAGTGAAGAGACAGATAGGCCGAGAGCTTCGAAATTTAATATTTTAAACTGAAGTTATAAGCGTTTCTTAGCTACAGTCGTGGAACTCGGAAACCATTTGCAAAAGGTTTAACTTCGAAATTTGACACACACGTTCTTGAGGGAGGGTCCAAGAGCAACACCCATCGAATTTTCCAAAATTTGATTGAGATATATTTATTGAAGACGAATTTACCCCAGATCCCTTAAAACCCAGTGCTTCGAAATTTGGCTCTCGTGCTCTGCAAAGTTGGTTCAGACCTTCGGATGCATTTTCGGTAGATTTTTCTTCTTTTAATTTGAAGGCATCTCCGGTGTCACCCGTAGGGTGACGAGACAGAAAGGTTTAGAGCTTCAAGATTTAGCTCATGCGTTCTGTTTGGTGAGTCCAAGAGCATCACTCAATGAAATTTTCAAAATTTGGTTTTAGCCGTAAGTATTGGAAAATTTACATCTTTAATACAAGGGTATTCAAACTTCTATAACTTTGCGACGCAGCAGCAATTATGCTGAAATTTTGACTGGAAATTAATGCCAATATTCTCTGCTTTCCAAATTTTAGAGGCGCCTTATTTCTTTGAACACGAGATGATTAGGAACGCGAGTTCCCTAATTTTGTGTTTTTTATTGTGTTTTGTATTAACGTACCCGATAGTATTTCGAAGGTTCATTTTCTTGTAGTTGGCTGTACACATTTTACCTTCCAAGGCAGCCGTTTTGAGTCGTGTCCTCACCTGCTTGTCTACCTCGACGGCGTCCAGTCCTGTGTACATGATGTTGACCCATCCGTCGCGAGATGAGAGCACAAACAGCGACATGAGCGCTTGGCCGAGGTCGTCGAAGTTGTACTTGCGGTTGATCCAGCGGTTGTCTTTGTGAGCCTCATTGCAGTCGGAGCGCGTGCGCACGTACGTGATGTTGGGGCCCTCGCAGTAGTAGAACGTGCCTTTGAATAGCTGCAAACACAACCTTGAGTTTTCAAGTGGACTGCTATTTGCACTTAGAAAGACTTCCGATTAATGCGGAAGGAAGAATACATGGAGTTTTAGACATAATTTTGATACTGATAGGAATTGGAAAATCAGGACACAAAATTTTCGAATTAAAGTAATATTATCTTATTTCAAATAATGTGCGCATGTTGTGAGTTCTCTCAAAACCTAAAATGAGTTTGTAAACTATAAATACCAACTTATTATACAATTAAAATGAACTACTTTTCAGTATTTTAGTTTGCGTAACTTTTCAATAGACAGAGAAACAAATTTAGTGCCTCGAAATTACTCCATCAGGTCAAAAGGATACAAAAATTACCTTTTATTATGTCATCCATTTGAAGTAACTAGCCTACACATCCAGAGCTAATATGGAGTGGAAAGTTATTAGTTTAACCTGGCAATTTCGTATCGATGCATCGGATAAGCAAAGGGCTCTATAATGCAGTACATAAGTATATTAACGACTGTGACTTCTTGGAAAACTATCTTATGAACGACATCATGTTTAAAATTTTTCGTGGAAGTTGTTTGTTTTCAAATCGTGTCACTATTTTGATTATTTTTATCGTATTCTTCAGTTCAAAACCTGATCTATGTAAGTGGTAAAGTTAATGGCGGGTTAGAGATGGTTTGAAAAGAAAATATCTTAAATGAACGTCTAAACACAGAGCATGCACTATTACCTGCACGCCGAGGATACCGAAGATGATGAAGAAGGTGCAGCAGATGAGCACGATATTGCCGATGGGCCGCAGTGAGCTGAGCAGCGTCTGCACCACGAGCTTGAGCCCCGGCGCGCGGTTGATGACGCGCAGCGGGCGCAGCGAGCGCAGTAAGCGGAACACACGCAGAATGTTGAAGATGCGCGGAGATGAAGCGGAGGCCAGAGACATGAGCAAGTCCACGATGGAGATGGTGACGAGCGCGCCATCCATCACGTTCCAGCCCGACGTGAAGTAGGCCTCTCGCCCGTAGAACATGCCCGTCGCCACCACCTGCATTGAACCAGTGGCTTCTTATCAAAATGGAAGACTCGATTATTGTGGATTAGGGTAGCGGAAAACATGTTTTATTTATTACATGTCTTATTTTACGATATAACGAGATTCATGACTTCAGGATCGCTCTTCCACCCAACATGACTCTGACGAAGGAATTGGGAAGGAGAGATGTGTTACCGGTGAATTTGAGATACTGAACCAAAATTAGTTGTAGGTGCGGAGATACTGAACCACCTGTAGTACGTGCGGGAAACCCCAACTGAAAACGTCACCCAGTTCGGTCAAGTGGGGATCGAGTCAAAGGGAGATCAAAACATCACGTGGTCATACAAGGTACGATATAACGCTACGTCGGTACATGCTGTCTGATATAAGAAACGTAAAAAATAAATGTTCTACTTCCATGAAAGTTTTAAGGAGATTTCACAAGTGATTTTGGTTTCTCCTAACACCAAAACTTCCAGTTTTAAAGTAGTCAGAAACATTAACATTAACTGAAATTTAAATAACTATAGCACGATATAGAAAACAAACATTTTTTGAATCTTTGGTCAACTTACATTTACTGGAAATATTACTTTACTCGAAACGTAGAACGAAAAAAAGAACGATCTCTTATTTAATATTATAAAGATTCTTTATGTAGCTCAATAGTGGTGGCAGTGGAGTAGCCCAGTATTGTAGATGGTCCATCCCCAAAATGCTTCGCACTTGTTATCTGGGTAAGTTTAAAACCTGATTTTAGTTTTGATGAACCACTGATCATGACGGAATCTCAGCGAAACACGTTTGATTTAAACTTATTTAGAGTGAAGTTAATTTCCTACAGTAACTATTTTGAATAAAGTTAAGTATGACAAAAAGCACTGTGGCATTTTGTCATACTTTTAAGTTTGTAAGTCGAAGGGATATCGTCCCAGATTTATTGGGTGTAAATTGGGTATTTAAGGGATTGTGGCCTTGGAGGACCATAGTAAGTGGGAAGCGAGTTCGCTCTTCATGTTCCGATCGTGGGTTTGATTCTTGATGGGGGCTAAAATTTCTCAGATCTCCCTGTTTTTTAGGACTATCCTCCACCATTTGATACACAAAATGTGAGAAAGTAAGATAAGAGTGAGTTCGAGATTTCGTGAACATTATTTCTATAGGACAGGTTGGGTGGTCTATACCATTCTGTAGATATGGTTTACAAAAGAATTGTCATTCTATTTTTGAACAATATTTTTCTAATAGATAAAATAGTATGTACTGGGCTTGCCACGTAAGACGAATCATGGTGGAAGCAAGAGACGAATTGCTTTCGAGTGGAACTAACGACACCTACCTTCACGAACATCTCAACGGCAAAGACGGCCGTGAAGATGTAGTTAGCGGCGGAGAGGAAGGCGCGCTCAGTGGACTCGGGAGGTATGTTGGGTCTCTCCATAGCGAGAGTGATGCAGTTGAGGCCGATGAAGAGCAGCACCACGTTGTCGAACCAGCGTTGCTCCACGAACCACACACACAACAGACGGAACCTGCAAAGTAACGCTCAGCTAATCAAATGGACAATCATTCAATTATACAAGACTAGTCTGAAAGACCGATCTGCCCCGTTTCTTATGTCTCGTTTGACTTACATTTGAGACATTCAAACCCAGAGACCATGAAACCAACTTTTCAAATAAAGAAATCTCTTAACGAAAGTTTCCAAAACATGTTGCAGTCTTGACGATATTGTAAACGGAAACCTTTCCATCAATCATTCATCATGATCCGTACAAAAACCCACGCTACATTTCTCAACTTGAACCTACGCATCCTCGATATGAACACGGCCTAAAGGGATACTAATTTTTAAAAGGCAAGTCTGATTGGATAATAGAATAAGAATAAGAAGTGGCAAAATAAGGACTAGTTGAAGTTCAACTATCCTAGCTCCACGTAGCAAGAAATGTGTCCCTTTTAGCTCTATCAATTATATCAATTTTATTTGAAATTACTATACATTTTTTACTCTATTCGGAATTTTTAAAACTAACATTTTGCAGTAGTTTGCAGTAGGTTTACTGGCAGTATTTCCCCTTTGGACGGTAAACACACTCGTAGCCATTTGCGTTGCATCTTATTCCATCGGACTTTCCCTAAATATGGTTTGAATCAAGTCAAGCACGAACACCAAGGTGACGCGGCTGCATACGAATTCCGATGTTAGTGTTATGAGTTTCCCTTGTATTTAATAAAATGTACCATAAAAATGCAAACCTAAGCTTAATATTAATAATAGTGTTTCAATAAATCAATCACTATTAATTAGTAATTGTGAGATGTGATATTGTCGAATAAAGCAAAATAATTTTTTTTATTGTTAATCCCAATACGTTTTTCTATTGTTTGCAATTGCACCTGCAACACAGTAAAAGAGTTCATAATATTTCTTTTTATTAATGAAATATTAAAACTAAAACTTCCATACACAAGGATTTGTGAGATCGTTTTTGCATTCCAACAACCCTCTTCTTTGACGATTTCATGGAATCAGAGTAAACTTTTCCCAAGAACGTGTTTTAGAATACATGCTATTTCGTTCAAAACTTACAAAAAGAGATTAGAGAAAGAGCAAAAAATATGATTGATAAAACTATCATTATTTTATTTACTTGATTGCAAGCAGGAGAAGTGGAAACAGAATGGAATCTAGCGATAATAACGGAATTGATAGAAAGTTTGCTGAAACGTCCCGTAATCAATAACGAAATTTTAAATGTGAACAGGGTAAGGTTTTTCTCTTTCCCACTTAATTTAAGTCAGATGTCTAAAACCTTCCGACTATAAACATTTTTACAAATCAGTTATGTAAGAATTAAAGATGTTTTACAAATAAATATACAATTTAATTATTTCTCGTTTATTATATTTTATTATCACGTATTATATTATTACTATGAGGGACATAGTACCAAATTTGGCAATGTAGGAGCTCTCATGCTTGTGCAGTATAGAATAGGTATCTCGCCGTGTAAGTAGCGGCGGTCGGGCAGTCTTCTTTTAATTTTAAATGTACAATGTTAAGTGTGTATTAGCGAGTAGTTTGTATGATTTACACTTGACATGCTGAGAGGAATAGAGACTTCCGACGTTATGCCAGAGTTGGGCCACCATTGAGATTCGGGGGTGGGGGCAGTCCTAGAAAACCTATCGTTGGAATGGGAAGGAAGAGTCTCGTAATTATTACATGACGGGTTTAATCCAGAGATTTCGGGACCTTTCAGTTTAACAGTGACGTGAGGCCATTAAGTTCAAGTTCAGCGCATATAGAGGTTAAATACCCCTAACTAGGGTGAAGCGGTGAGCTAGACCAATTGCCGACCTTTCGTTTGATTTGTTTCTCTCACGGGCAACTCAATGTTGCTTGCTCAAGAGTGGTTTCATCCAAGGACTTATTTATTCTCGCTGCTGAAGATGAAACTCAAAATGATGTACACAATCAGGTTTTGTTTCAAAATTGAATTGTTACAAATTTGTAAAATAAGGATGTGGTACATATGCTTTATAAAACCAGTTAGTAAGATTATTTTGACCTTACAGTATAGATAGATATTAATTTTTTTCCTGAGTAAAAGAAGATTGGTCTAACAAGTAAAAAACATTTCCAGGCAACGCCGGGTAATCGGCTAGTAATTACATAATTTACTTAATATTTGCTGCTTCACGACAAGTGACCCAAATATTTTCATGTAAAGTATACCATATGCTTTTATGAAGAAATTCTTCTACAATTAACGTCCATTATACAACCAAATAAATAATTAAAGACAAATTATTGTGGACGAGTACTATATATTTTGTGATATGGAGTTCACTTTATAGTTTGTGATTGAAATCGTCGTCAGGTCCGTCAGGAAAAAACCGTTTCACATATATCTAATATGTTATTCTATGTGCATATATATTAAAGATTCAAACTATTTATGCGCCACTGATATAAATAAATCACATAAAACACTAGTTGATATTTAAAATTCACAATTCACATTGGTTTAGGACAAAAACAACATTTCGAGGATATGATTCAGGCCTCCTCTTCAGGTTCATTATTTCCTTGTTTTACTATCACGCATATCTACAACGTACAAGATAACATGCAAAAACAACTCTAACAAAACTAGCACAAATTATAAGTAAAATATAAAGGAGAAATAAAATAAGCAAACATCAAACTTACTAAGTGTTGTTATTTTGGTAATAAAAATTATTGTGATTGTCAAATTCTAATACGGTATTATCTTTGTAGATTTATAATAAAATTCAACATCAACCATGAACCTTGAACAAACATGTTTAAAAGGTTTTGATTATCTGCTCAACCTAAGATATGTCGACGACTCCTTGATAATAATCAATAGTAATAATATTAATGAACTATTTGAAAGGTTTAATAACTTTAATAAAAAAATTAAATTCCTTGATGTTATCTTGTACGTTGTAGATATGCGTCTTAGTGGAACAAGGAAATAATGAACCTGAAGAGGAGACCTGAATCATATCCTCAAGACGTTGCTTTTGCCCTTAACCAATGTGAATATATATATAGAGTTAGTTAGTTAGTTACACGTGAAACGGTTTTTTTCACTAAAAGTAGTCACAGCCATGTAATCAATTGGATTGAAACTTTATAGGGTCAATATAACTCAATTTTTCTAACAATTTAACGTTTCTCAGAGAGCTGTATGTCCAATAAGATCTTTGAAACAAGAACGTCGCCCAGACTGAGCATTCTACACCTACATACAAAAATCTCACCCTTACACGAATTTGAGTCATATTCATGCAGTAAGAAATACATTATGCATATTTATATGACATATATGACATATTTTAGAAAATTGATCAACTTGCCGTATCTATAGATACGGGCCAGAAAATCTGTTGACATTCTCATTAAAAGAACACGCATAACCATACCAAAAATGTGCAAAAATTATTTAGACGGGTAATTTAATATGAAACCCTGTGACAAAAAAGAATGTTTGGTGTTCGCTCTTAAGGCTTCAAAAGTAACTTCGTTTTGGAAAGCTTCGCTTTGGTTTGTTTTTCAGCTTAACTTAAAATATACTAGCTGAAATTCCCCAGAGTTGCCCGGGAGCTTGAATTGGTTTCTTTCCGACCATTTTACACATTTTCACAAATTTTTATTAATAATTTTTCTGTAGATGAAGAAAAATTATTTTTCATATCTTTTCAATGATGCCTCTCCCCTTCCACTTTTCTTGGTGATATCTATGGTCACTGCTAGTACCCGCAGAGGGATTTCGCAAAACAAACACGAGTGAATTTCCATTAAAAAATATAAAATAGTGTACTGTCTCAGCTGGACCGTTTCAGACAATTTCACCTAGATTGATAAATATCCTTCAAGTGGAATAGGTTTCCATACCGGACAAACATTCGTACTTCTATATTGGATTGTCTCGTTTTTGGATACAAGTGTCACCTGTTGTTGGGAGGGAAGAGGTACAACGAGAAGTCCTCTCTCTCCTTGAGAACCCCGCGAGCCTCCACGGGACACCAGACGTCGAGCCAGCGGCCGGGGCCCGGGACTTCCTCTTCATCCGCTTCCGTCGTCACTGCTGCCGCCCCCGCCGCCGCCACCCCGCGGCTTCCTTCGGCCGCTGGCAACTGTTTTACTCGTGGCAGAGGGGACGGTGCGGAGGGGGGTCGACCACGGCCCCGCCCAGATGCTGAGGCCACCGCCGCCCCCGCAGCCACCCCCGGCGCCGCCGCCGCTGCTCCACCGCGCCCCGCAGCAGCAACTGCTGCCGCCTGCGAGCAGATAAGGACAGAGGAAGACGAGGGTGCGCTAAACGCGTGGAGAGTGTTCTAAAATATTCCACACGATGATAAACGTTATAAAAATAACCAAATCTAAAAAAAATAAATGAAAACGTTGAACATTTGATCGCAGTGCGCAAATTACAACGTTGTTGCAACACGTCTCGCAGTGCCACGGACGTGAACAAATAATACATTTATACTGGATCTGATGATACAAACACAAATCAATGATACAAACATAAATCAAAACAGGCTTTGTCATCGTGGGCGACAAACGTGAGTGACATCACGTGACAACTTCCGGCGTAGGTGCATTTGAGGTACGTCCTGCTTCAATTTCGAGACACTGTGTTCATGGTGATGGACATGTAAAACTTTCCATAAGTCAATACAATTAAAATATGAAATGGTGCATATGTGTTGAAAGTGTACATTTAAACAACGTTTTAAACGCGCTTGAAGGACTAGAAGCAGAAGCTGAAGGAAGTATTAATCGATTCTATTAATATATGTATCAGTAACTTATAGAAAATATTTTGCATCTTAATTTATAAAAATACGTTAAGAATACAAGCTTTAATTGATAAATTATTCTTAATTTTTAAAATGTAATTTGAATAATTGCGAAAAGTAATAAAATTCCTAATGTTATAAATATTTACTATAAATCCACATTCTTTTTTCGGTATAGTTTTATAGCTACGAATTTTAGTTTACAGCTAAAAGTCTGTTCTAATCCTTTACTTTTAATAAGTCACTACTCATATGAAGGCCTACCCCTAGAATCATTATAAACTAGCACTAATGAAGGCGTTGGCTGTTTAAGGAAGATGGCGCCGCGACAAGTACGCGAAATGCTATTAAAAGATGGTTTCGTGGCGAAATACGCGGTTTTCAAGCGAAGACTGCGTTAAATATCTTATCCCATCGAAGTAAATGACATTTTTATGTCTCGAAACTTACACAGAACCAAAATCGCTGCAATCATTCGTGAGCTAACCTATAAAACATAGAAGCTTCAGACAAGATTACGATGAAATGAAGACCTACTCGATCATATTACTGTAAATTGTTTACGATGATCTCTAGTATGGTCCAGTAGGTCGTGAATGAAATGTAGCGTCTGTCGCGCAACAGATCACGAACTAGTTTGAAGTTCAAGCGTCGTCTAATGTAACGCTTGAAGCGCTTCAACAACGCTGTCGCTCACGCATAACCACTGTCTGATAACCACACGTGTTTGGATATTGTCGTTTGAGTTGTCGCGCGGGTATGTCGTTCACGTAGAACAACTGTAGCGTAAAAATTATTGATCTTCTCTTACATGGACTGCAGACGCGAGCGACAGCGCGCGTCAATTTCGAGCAACAATATTCAAACACACTTATAGTTAAGAAACTATTCTGAATGAGCAGACAGTTTCGTAACACGAGGAGGTAGACCCGCTACTGAGGACCCGACGTAACCACGTCGTTATAAGAGCAGTCTTAATAATCGGTGGGGGAGCACGTGTGGACTACTTGGCAGGCTCTCAAACTGGATCTTATGTGCAGCCATGGGATTTGATACAAAATAGTAGTAAGGGACCATCGCAAGAGATCCTGGAGGTCACACATCCAACGCTGAAGGGTTAACTTTTCTAACATGAGTAGAAATATGAAGTTGTGGGCTAATGGGATGGTCACCGCGCAGAACATTGCGGTGAAGTTACCGCGCTGAGCTCCCACTCAATAGGTTCAGGCGCCTGGTGAACCATTGGACCGACGCCTTCCCCACGAGTTTCGAATCCTACCCTAGACCGACAATCTGGGCAACGGATCGAGTTCGGGGGATACCCCGTCAGTGGTAGGGAGTCTGACAAACTTCCGAGTGTTAATTAGCACTTAAAATTGAATAGGAAGACAGGGGCATACGCCTTCAGGTCTGACGCTCCTATTTGGGTTGTGCATGAGTGACAGCGTCACTGTTGTGCTAATAACTCTACATTCGACAACGCTTGAACTTCAAACTTGCTTGAGTTTTGTCGCGCAACTGACGCTACATTTTTTCCAAGGCCTTCTTGATAATACTACTGATTGCTTTGTGATCAAGTAGGTCGTGATTTCATACCTTGTCCGAAGCTTTTGGTGTTTCTTAGATTAGTTCGTGAAATATAGCTGTAATTTTGATTTTGTGGAAGTTTTAAAATGCAAAAAAATGTCATTTACCGAATTTTCGATAGGTTAGGTTTTTCACGCCGTCTTCGCCTAACAACCGCACACTTTTCTACTAATCCATATTGTAGCAGAATTTCGCGTTCTCTTCGCGGCGGACACTATCTCGCTTAAACAGCAGACCGATTGTGCGCGTCCACGCAGGACACTTAATTCTGATGGCGCAACGCTACACTTTGTCGACGGAAATTGCCGCGCGTTGTCGCTCACGTTTGTCACCCACGCTGGACAAGGCCTAATCAAACACACTTGCAGTTATGAGACTTGTCCTGCGTGAGCGATAGCGTCACTACAAACGTGACATTCGACGAGGTCCATGCTTGTGTTTTGTCGTGTTTCACCGTGTTTGTGCTTAGTCATAGGTGAGCTCGTGTAGTATCGAAGAAATTGCGGTTCAAGACTTAGCAAATGTCATTTTATTAACTGTTGAAATTTGTGCCTTTTTGAGACGCATCGCTACACTTTGTTGCCGCGTTTGTCGCCCACGTAGGACAAGGTCAATGCAACCTTTCCGTACTTCGATAAATGTAAACACAGAAGATGAACATGTTATACAAATGAAAATTTATTGATGCACTAATACTTTGATTGAAATTGAGTTTCAGTTAGTACATAATACATTTGATAGTATAGTTAGTATAGTAATATCTGGATGAAAGAAAAAAATCAGTACCATTGTATTACAGGCACATCATGATGTTGACAAATACGAATTATAAAACTAATATTTCCACAGCAAAATTCAAACAATGGAGATTGGGATTACTTCCAGTGCTACCTAGGAGGAAATTTATGAATTAGGACAAATTCCTCAGAGAAATATATAATAAGATATTTGCCTGTTTTGCAAACATGAGTTTAAAAATTTAACTGAGTTGGTGAAGCGCTTAACAAAGGTCAGGTTGCTATAGTTTTCACATAAATAAGTAACTTCTTGAAAATTAAAAACAAATTAAGTCAGCACAACGCTTATTTTAAAAGGAGAAATATTTTTTCGGATTAAAATAACAAATTATTTAAAGGAAGAATCAATAGAAATAGTTTTCCCGCAAATATCTAGTATTTCGTAGTTTTCGAATGGAATGAAATTGCAAGTTGTACATTTTGTGTTAAAGTTTTAGAAATCCATTTTGAATAAGGTAGGATATTGATTCAAATGCAGTGATTTTAATGGTAATTTGTTCACAACGTACCCATCTTAGTGTTTTATTTTTCTCCTATTATATGAGTAATAATTATACGTAAATAGAATTTTCTGAACTGCTGGCCACTAGAAAAGTTTGAAAATTAGTTTTGGAGGGTTAAATTTATTGAGCTTAAGCCCTGTTCATGATCTTTCAGCTTCCTACATCTAATCAATAGTGTGTGAATTGCTCAAACGACGTCATTCTCAGCGATGGTATGGACGATATGGTCAGTGCGGACGAGAGTGGATCTAAAAAATGAAGTTTTGACATTTGGACGGGGCAGCCTCACACTCTGTTTTATGTTCTAAAATAAGCCTTCCATAAAATATTCATATTTAAAAAATGTATTTTAAGGGTCGCTACCAACCTTGAAAATTTCAAAATTTTGAAGCTAGGCGGCGGTTCCTAAAATATATTTTTGAAATCGAAATTTTTCTAGAAATCTTATTTAAAGACATAAAACTAAATAAGAGGGTATCCCGTCGAAAGTTTAAAGTCGAATTTCAAAATTTGATTTTTTAAGGATCCACCCTAGTGTAGAGTAATTAAGTGCCTGGACAATTTTCACCGAAAATGTAGATGCTGAAAGAGAAAAGAATTCTTACGAGCGTGTTGACTGGTTTGGGCGCTCGGGGCGGTGCTTGGGCGTGGGTCCCTTCTGCGAGGGTCCCAACCCCTGGCGCGAGTCCGTGTCCTGCTACGGCCGCTGCCGCTGCGGCGGCGTCTGCGTTGTTGGGCGGCGCACTGGGTGCTGGGGGCGGAGGAGGAGCGGGAGCAGCCACGGCCTGCGTGTCGTTGCGGATGGCAGCGGGTGGCAAGCCCCCGTTGCAATGCACGTGGCCATCGCAGCTGTTGTTGAGTGGCGGGAGGTCTGCGTCTGCATCGGCGGCGTCTGGGCGCCCGCGACCGCGCCGACGCAGCGAGGGGCGCGATAGTCGCCAAGAACAGCGTCGTACGACGCCCATGGGGCTGAAAGACATTTCACGATTATATGGGTGTAAGTTACTATGCACTACACTCTCGATTATCAATGAATGAGAAAGATAACAAATATCCTGATCAAAACATCTTATCTGTTTACGAAATTAAAACCGTTAGTCTCATACAGTATTTAAGAAGTTTACACCTACTTATGCATTGCATGTTGGTTTTACACCTACTTAATTAGTTGCTGCTTGAAATACGACCAAAACCCCTCAGCTTCTCTTTTCATTAGCCTTCCACCGGAATATATTGTGTGGGAATATTTTCTCAGGATTAGTTTCTCTAAGTTTTAAAGTTAGTTTTTTCCCTTGTGAGCGTTACTACTCGAGTAGAAGCCATATCTTCTTAACTCTGTCCCAGAGATAAATGTTTGCTTTTGTAGTTTTCACGGAGGTCTCTCGGATAACCCATATCCAAATGAGTTCAGTACCAAATAATGGAAGTCTGCTCTACATCTAGATAATTTTATTTATCATTCCTCAATAATGTGCGTAGCTCAAAACCAGCACACGGAGGAAATTAAAAATATAAAATAAATGGAATTAAGAAATGAGTGAAATTTTTAATTCATGAGTTAGGAAATCGCAACACAGGGCATTCTTGCTCGAGTGGATTACTTGATCATCGATAGGCTGCTCACTAACTTCATGTAAATTCAAGCAGCGGGGCATTCTATACAAGACGACAATCTGTTCAAGCGTAGACAGATTTTAAACAAATCTTGCGTTTGGGACAATAATTATGAATGGAATATAATGTTTTCAATAAAATAACATGAATATTCTTTCATATTTGTTAAAATTGATTAAAATATCGTTTCTATGAACATTACTCAAAATCTCACTTCACATTTTATAGCACGCAAACATGCTAGGAACTGACAATTTTAGTTGAGATCTGGATCCAGACAGAAGCACTCTAGTTAAATTTCCTTGAATCTTAATGAAACGTAATGCGTATTTCAATTAGTTGTAATGCATTGAATGAGATAAGGGTTTAATTTTATCTTAAACTTTTAATCACAAGGACAATGTAAGATATATAGCTAAGCACATATTCGGTATTTTAACTTGCAAGAAATTTGCTACTTTAATTTTGAGATATTTTATGTGATACCTGTCTTGTAAATTTCATATCTCATGTTACATAAATGCTATTTCATTATAAGCAGGCACAATAAGTTTAATGTAGACACATAGTTGATATAGATCCAAGATAAGTTTACTATAGACGCATTTAATGGAGCAAATTCGTACCCGATCTCATTTTCTTTTTTATAATCTATTTCAAAATCATCTCATTATGAACATATCTAGGAAGCATCATTGCTACTGTAATGAGATCAAGATGGTTTGTGTGCGCACCGCTGTATTCGTTCGGTGCGGCTCCTTTACAGTCTGACGCGGCTGTGTAGACTTATTAAACAAGTATACAAGAAAATCTCATATACATTGTACACTTGCATTCAGCTTTGCAACAGGTCTAACCTGACCATGCAGTATCAAGTCATGAGTAAAGAAATGAATTAGACGAATGTATGATCACCTGGAGGCTGCAGAGAGGGATGAAGCTGCGAGAGATACCCTCCGTCCGCTGAGACCCCCTCCACTGCCTCCTCCCACACACGCGTTGTTGAAGAGCTGTGTCCCTGGTGCCGACAACCTCAATGGTCCAGCCAGCGACGATTGTGACGACTGTTCAACACAAAGGAGCAACAAAACTATTGAACATCCTCTCGCGAAAGAAGAAAGCTTCAGTTTCGCCATGATTGGCTTCTTTGCAACTGCACGCACAGTACTTGCGCGCTTGCGTCTATTTCAATTATTTCTGACACTCTCTTATTAAATGGGAATTGTTTGAGATTGTTGGATTCTTCCTTTGTACCCCAGGGAATTTAAAATTTAAGATAAATCTATTCAACAGTAATTTTATGTTTTCAAACATGTGTAATAAATCAAAAGTATTCGACATAATTCAAAACTGGCTTACAAGCTCAGAGCCTGGGAACAACGGATATCTACTTTTGCCATACACTCCAAAATGCAATAAGTGTGGTTTAGAATATTATAAGATTCACAATAATATTTTTTAAGCTTGTCCTTAAGGAGCAATTCAAGCAACGGGTTGTTTTGTGATCCCATCAGTGTTTCATCGTCCGAAGATATCAACATTTTCGTACCATTTGTATGATCCTTTGGTAATTATTAATTAAACATCGATATATACAATATTTTGTGATACTGTGTTCATTGATCGCTAGTTGACAGATCGCTAGTCCAGACAGAATTCTGGTTCAACGTTGTCGCCGGAAGATGTACAGCAACCAACAAGTTCTTTGTAATTTATTAAAAAATAGGAGGACACATCTAGTTATTTAGTACTTACGTAGTATTACTAGCAATAGAGATACAAGTAATAATAGAGCATTTTCCTGGATCTAATCCGTTCAGGAGTATCTCGAGTTTTTCCATACCTTCGTGTAGTACAGCTATGTCGAGCGGGTTGCATTCACAATTCTTTTAGTTCTTCAATAACGAAGAGGGAGAAGATACAATATCAACTATTTACTTGTAACTGGTATCTTGGGGGCTGCGCGTCCCTCAATATATGGAATATTTGCTTGTAACAGGTCAATTTAAATAATAGCTCTGGATTTAACATCGTAAATGGTAAATTATACTTCTATTCTTCTATCTATGACGTCAACAAACCTCTTAAGCACAGCATATTTCAAATGTACGCCGACGATCTTCAAATTTATATTAGTGGCAAACCGTCTAACATAACTTCAATTGCGCAAAAACTTAACGAAGATCTCACCTCACTCAGTATGTGGGTAAAATCTATCGGTCTCCTCTTAAATCCGTCTAAATCTCAATGCTTATTGCTCGGTTCAAAGAAAACCCTCAGTAAACTTTCAAATTACACCCTACCCAATATATCAGTTAATTAGATTTCTCTCGTTTGGTGCAGTCACGTGAAAAATCTAGGAATTTATATTGAAAGCTCGCTAAGTTGGGAAACCCAAATAGATGAAACATGTAAAAAAGTTTACTCCACCATCCACTCTTTAAAACGGCTACGTGATCTTTCAACAACAGGAGTAAAGGAAATGCTTGTTAGGTCTCTTGTCATGACGCACTTTGATTACTGCGAATTTCTTTGCACCGACTTGACGGAAAAAATGAAACGTAAATTACAAGTAGCTCAGAACTCATGTATTCGTTTCATTTTTGATCTCAGGAAGTATGACCATGTGACAGAATTTTTCAAAAATCCAGGACACTGACACTCGAGGAATGTCGAACGCTACATTGCCTATCTCTTCTTTATAAAATAATAAAAAATGTACATTTGACAGTTTTAGCAAAACGTTTAAAATTTTTGAAACTGGATCGCGCGCGTGGCTCACATCTCCTCTCTATTCCTCGGCATGGCACAACTCTTTATAGTAAATTCTTCACAGTACACACAGTACGTTCTTGGAACAAACTTCCTGCTCAACTAAAATCTCTTTCTCTTCTTTCAAGCGACGTCTTACAGAGTGGATGGAAAATAATGCCCTTTAGTCTTCCCACATTCTCTGTCTATTCTTTCTCCTTCATTTGTATTCTTTCTTTCTTTCTTTCTCCTTCATTTGTATTATTTCTTTCTCCTTCATTTGTATTATTTCTTTCTTTCTTTCTTTCTTT